>VZSR01003524.1:3372529-3401818 GCA_013398615.1 Brachypodius melanocephalos | reverse complement strand
GGACCGAACTGTCCTGGGTTTTGGGAGGCAAGGCTTTCAGGGGTCTTCGTACTACTGTTTAGTTGGTAACGCTGTAGTTATTTTCTTTTGTTGTTTGGTTTGTTATACACATTAGTAAAGAGCTGTTATTTCTTATTCCCGTAACTTTGCCTGAAAAAAAAGCCCCTTTAATTGCCTTTCTTGTCTAAATTATAACAACTTGGAGGGAGGGGATTTGAAATATCCAGATACCTGTCTTCTAAACCAAGACACCGTGTCTGCCGAAGAGACAAGACCACGGAGGAGTGGAGTTTTGGGAACACTGGAATTCAGACAGCTTACAGCAGCCCTATTTGAAGGACGACAGTGAGGTTTTGGTGTAGACACATTTTCCCCTCGAGAAGTTAGTTTTCCTTTCACGATGGTGATTTCTCAGGTGTCTGGACTATGAAGGGTGTGTGGTGGAATCCTTCAGTGCAATGATGATGGTGGGGACAATATGGGTGAGAAGGGTGAAAGTCTGGGGACTGGGCAAATAAGGACGCTGTCCCGGAGGAAGAGGGTAGAGGAAAGAAGCAGATCATCAGACAAACAGACTCAAATAGATTTTGTGAGTTATTTTTTATCTGGGAAATTAAATGCCTTTCCCACATAGGCATCAATGATTTGGCCATGGCTGTGTAGAAACTGTGCTGAGGTGGCCATGGTTTCCACGGCTTCTCAGCACAGCAGTGCAGGGTGCTGATACTGGGAGAGCTAGGGAGAGTGACATGGCTATAGTGCACAGCCACCCGTGCTGGCAGCAGGCAGGGTGCCCACAGGCCTTTGCAGGGGATAGAATCAGCTGAGGTGGGATCATCCTTCGGGCACCAAAGGATCAGTGCCTGCTGGGAGTCTGTCTCACTTTAAGACTGTTTCCCTCACAGCAGTCCCCCCTCATTGTAACTTGTTTGACTTCCAGGGATTTGCCCAGGAGTGGGTTAAACTTACTCATTAATAACCAGACCGATAAAAATCATTGGAAAAGGTAAATGAAATGCTGCTCTGACACATCTGATGCAGAGGGGGAGGCAAATTCTCCAGACTGGAAAGCCATTGTCTCCCAGGGGTTTTCAGATATATCATCCTCGATGGAAGCAAATAGGACATGCCAAGCTCCTTGAGAGCATCTGGTAATGTTGCATGGAGGGAAGATACAGGGGACAGATTGGGGCCAACGCTGCTTTTTGATTTTATTTTGGGAGAGAGCTTCACAGGACAGAGGCAGGCACTGTTTTAATCTGTGAGCTGAAGAATAAAGTGCAAGGGGCAGAGACAAGATCAGCTGCAGGGCGTCAAGGGGGGAGGCTCTGTGGGTGATGAGCTGTGCAAGGGAAGAGTGAATCAGCCCCTGCAGGACGGAGTGATAGACCCAGGCTTGGAAAGATCAGCAGTGCCCTGTGCCTGAACACTCAGACTTTTTCTTAGCATGAGCAGCACCTCCAGAGAGTTATTTTGCTATGGCATAGCCTACAGTATTAAACAAATTAAAAAATGGTTAGGAAAGTATTTCAGCTACCTCTTGCTGTTGTCAAGGCAGCTTTGTTGCAGGCAGTGGTGAGGAGAGGCAGCAGAGTCTGACTGGCTGCTGCTGGGCAGAATATCCCAGTGGGAGATCACACAGAAGGGAGGGGTGGGCCAGCGTTGGGAGCAGGGGGTCCTGCTATAAGCTCCTGAATCTTCATTCTAATGCTCACCTTTGTCCAGGTGGCAACCAGGTAAACTGTGGCAATATCCCCCCCTTTCTCCTGTGCACCTACTCTGTTCAGAAATAAAAAAGATGTCAAAGGGGGGAAGGTGTGGGAAAACTGCCTTGGAAAAATAACTCTGCTGTAATATACAGAAATTTGTGTCTTATTTTGTTGAAACGGACTCAGTTTAGAAGGAGGAACATTAAGGAACACTTCAGGGAAATCTTTAATCTGGCTGCAGCATCCAAGAGAAACAGTGTAGGAGAAAAAGACCTGAGAGAAATGAAGATATGGAGATGCATTAGCAGATAAATAGCATGTAGCAGTCTCTGGGCACTTCCCCATAACTGTGCTCTGGAAGGACCTGGGTCTTCCTTTCAGCAACTCCAACTCTCTAGTAGAGGAAGAGAGGGATGCGTGGCTTAGCTCTCCCTGTCCTCTGTTCAGCAGAAGCTCTCCCTCGACCTGGTGTCTAATTCTAATACCCAGAGCTTGTTCCTTTAAGCATTTACACCTCCAATCAGGCCTCCAATCCCACTGCCATGTGGAGCCATAAACAAGGTAAACACTAATTAGTATAGTAAATAGCTTGGCCTTGTGTTTTCTGGTTACAGTATCATGGTAATTATTTCCTGCTCCCTGCCTGTGTACTCCTGCTGCTTGATTTTGTGCTCTGTAGATCCTTGCCAGCCTGATTATTGCTGGACACATTAAAATTGGCAATTGCCCTCTCCTGTCTCCCATCCATGTCTTGGGGAGGGGACTGGCCTAAGCCAGTTTCACTGAGGTGATCAGGGATGATTGAGGGGCGATGGGTGACATCACTCAGCTCTCTGTCTTCTGGAGGCTGTACCTTAATGTGCAGGATGTGGGGTTGTGCTGAGATGACACAGCACAGCATTTTCAGGGAACCCACTGCTGGTCATCACGGCTTTGTAAAATACGGGAAGAGAATTGGCCAACTGGGCAGCTCCTACCCATGACTCCCATTGCTGAGATTTTTTCTCTCTCCATTTTGGCTGCCTTGCTTCAACAAACATGTTTGACTCTAGCAGAGAGTGTGACTTCAGCCTGGATTTTGGCCCAAGAGGGACAGCTGTGCATATGCACATGAGTGTACATGAGGTGGGTGAAGGTCCTGCCCACTGGGGAGGGACAGATTGAGGATTCCTCATTTCAGTCTCTTGGCAAGCATCCCAAACTTAGCTTCTCTCTAATGCAGTGTAGTTGCTTTGGCATCTACGTACATGGGCTGCAGCCAGTGGAGAACATATGGGTTTAGAGGCCTGTGACCTTCTGACCACTTGTGTGGAGCCTGCTCCAGCTTGTGAGCCAGGACTCCGGTTTCTTTCTAAATTCCTCTG
This sequence comes from Brachypodius melanocephalos, assembly GCA_013398615.1. Classification (NCBI taxonomy): domain Eukaryota; kingdom Metazoa; phylum Chordata; class Aves; order Passeriformes; family Pycnonotidae; genus Brachypodius; species Brachypodius melanocephalos. Next base: position 3,398,745 of record VZSR01003524.1, on the reverse strand, counting down.
AGTTAAAAAAGTCTCTGTATTACAGTGTGCTGTGCTCTTGTCTTGTCTCCGTTCTTCCCCAATGTTCCTGACTCATTTTTTGCTTCTGAATGTTCCTCCTTAGCCACCCTCCTGTACACTACAGTAGGTAGGTACCTGTCTCTGGTTTTATTTGCACCTAGCCCTTTCTGATACGTATGTACAGAAGTCTGAGGCACTGGAGGCAGCTTCTGGAGCTGGGGTAATTGCACATTCACTCCTTCTCTTCCAGTGGCCAGGATATTAGTATGAGCAATTTGTTAGAACCCTCTCTCAGGTCCTGTTTTATTAATGATTTCACCTGTGAAATGTCACTAAAATGGTTGTGTGTTCCCAGTCATAGATGAACTTTCCCCTCTTTCCCCCATGGAGGCACACTGCCTTACAATCCCTGTGGGCCTGGCGAGTTGGATTTTGCAGCACTGTAGGGCTCATTGGCAGATGCATTGGCTGCTCCTCATGTACACAGGCATATGCCTTAGCTGACCCAGTTTTTTATTTTGCTGGAGATATATGAGTGTTATTATTCACAAAGTGTTGTGAACACATGCTGGGCTCTGTGAGACTCTTAGGAAGACAAAATAAATGGGTATTGCTCAGGAAGAAATGGCCAGGGGAGAAACAGCTGCTGTTTCTCCACAAAAAGCGCCACAATAGCAACACTTGATCGTGGTGGTGGCCACAGGCCATTTGGGATTAGACACCCACAGAATACGGGCCTGGACGTGTCCTCAGGATGTCACTGACTTAATATTCATCCCAGGATGATCAATGCATGCATTATTCCCAAGAGGTTTGGGCTGGTTTGGTTTCAAAGTCCTGAAGTGCAGGATGATCCTCAGGCAGTCTAAGCATTGCATGCCTTTCCCTCCTTACCACTAAATGCCCTGTACTGCAATGTAAACCCGCTGTTCCTTCTGTCTGCTGTGGACACTAAGAACTGAGAAGCCTTCTCCTTTTTTAGCAAACCTGAATGCATTTGAAGATGGTTATTGCCCCCCTTCTCAAACTTCTGTAGTCTAAACAGCTTCATTTTGCTCAGTATCTTCCTGGTAGGTCATGCTTTCTGCATCTCTGCTCATGATGGCATGATTCTCCCAGCTATTTGGAGGAGTGCTGTGCTCTTCTCCCCCATCACTCTCAAACTGATGGAAGAAAACCTGTCCATCACCCATGGAACTGCAAGTCCTTATGGAAAGGCATGCTATCCTTCACTCCTCAAATACAGCTTTGACTGCATGTCATTTTCTGAGACAACCAAAGTCATTCATCAGATTTGCCTCACAAGGCTTGGATTGAAGTGCATTGCTGTTCGCTAAGGTGATTAATTCTAGCTAAGTCTTGGCTTAGGCGTGAGCCAAAAAGGTGTCTAAAGGAAAACTGATTTTATGTGTGTATGTTTCTCCTTTTGAAAATGTCTGTAGTGTTGATCTAAGGGGCGGAGAACCTTTCAATTAATTCTGTGTAGCTCCCGTGCTGCTTGGAAAACCATCTAAGCAGCAGAAATCCACTCTTACTGCTTGTGGAGTTTTGCAGTCAGCAAACTGATGAGGTGGCTGCCTCCAAAATCAACGTTTAGGTCGCCTCAGCCAACATACCTGCATGGTCGTGATTTTGTTTCCTCCGTCCAAGGTGCAAAACAGCACATGAAAACGATATAGCAAGATTCTGCCATTCTTACCCTTCCACAGTTTTTTATCCCCACGGTTTTTATTCCTCCAGTCTGTTCTATGGGCTACCAGATACTAATTCTCCTCTGATGTCTCATTTCCTTCAAGAACATCTCTTTACCTTCATCCTCTTTCTGCCCACTTACAGAATCATAGAATTATAGAATGGTTTGGGTTGGAGGGGCCTTAAAGATCATCTAGTTCTCTGGGAGGGGAGATCTTCCACTAGCCCAGGTTGCTGAGAGACCCATCCAGCCTGGCCTTGGACACTCACAGGGACGTGTGATGTTCACAGCTTCTCTGAGCAACGTGTTTCAGTACCTCACCACCTTTACAGTAAAGAATTTCTTCCTAATACCTAATCTAAATCTATCCTCTTTATGTTTAAAGCCATTACCCCTCGTCTATCACTACGGTCCATGGTAAAGAGTCCCTCCCCCATCTTTTTTTGCAGGACCTCTTTAAGTACTGGAAGGTCGATGTAAGTTCTCTCTGGAGCCTTTTGCTGTAGGCTGAACAACTCCAACTCTCTCAGCCTTTCCTCACAAGGGACTGCTTCAGCCCTTGGATCATCTTTGTAGCTCTCCTCCAGACCTGCTCGACTGTTTCTGTGTTTTTCTTATGCTGGGGGCCTCAGATCCAAACATAGTAGGCTCTGCCTTCCTGCCAGGGCTGAAGTCTTCACCTCAGCCTTGGTCTCATCTCCCTGATGCTGTAGTTCCCAGCTCTGAAAATTATTTCCTCCCTGCTTGCTTTTCCTTATACTGCTTTCTTCCTTGGGATCTCACCCCAGTGGCTGTGAGAGCCCCAGCTGGCACTTGTATTTTCATAGCCACCTGCCTGCACCTCTTCACCACTCCTGCTCCTGCTGCATGCAGCTGAAATGTCACCTGTCCTCTCTCCTGTCTCTCCCTCCCTGCTTCCCATGCCCTCCCTCCCTCCCTCGTTTCCCTTGCTGCTGAAGGTTCAGCTCATATGCAATGATGCATGCAGAAGCAGTAAGTGTGTGCTCAGGACATATAATAAGCACTTGGCTCCTACAGGCTGCATTTCAGCCTTCGGCTCCAGCACACTTCAGCAAAATGATTGAGATATTACCTTCTGCACAGAGCAGGAAGGTGACTCACACAGAGATGCCCAGCCTGCCTGTGCCCGAGCTGGGAGGAAAATGCAAGTAGCCTTTGCCCTGCCTGATGCTTCTCCTTGGGTAGGCAGCCCTACCTGTCTCTGGATGTGTTGGCCTGAGAGACATCCCACCACCAGTGATGTCTGTGCATGTGAAGATGCCCCTGTGTGAGCACAGGCTGACCTTGTCCTGCTCTGAGTGCTTGTGCACATGTGTAGGCAGATATGTGAGTGCTGGAGGGCATTTCTAGGCATAGGCAGGCCTCCTGACCCTGGTGGCTTTCACAGCATCTGAGCAATCTGCCTGGCTACTTGTCAGACCCATGGCAGCCAGGGAAGGGGAATGAGGAGGGTCATTAAGAACTGATCACAGCAGGGAGGCTGGAAGGGAGTGGAAGACAGCCTGTGCCTGCTATGCCAGCAGTTTTCTGGCTAACACTGGCTCTATCCCACCTCAGGGCTGGCTCCTGAGAGCTCTGTATTCAGCTTCAAGTGGCTCAGTTAGTTAGCCTGATACGCCAATTAGTAGCCATGGGTATTAGATGATCAGCCTTCTTCCTAGATCTGTTCGGCAGTCTTTTTGCTAGGGAGGATGGTGTTGTGCTCTCTTGTTTGCAGATGAGAGTAAGCATTTTTGAAATGTCCGTGGCCAGTTTGGGGCCTTCACCCTACTGCCCAGTTGATCAAGGCATCTCCTCTTTGAAATGGTGGCTCTGGAGTACTGACAGAGACAAGAAGCCACGTTTTTTTTCTGTCTTCACGTAGGCAAAGTATTTTGTGGGTGTCTTCTTGGTGTATTGTGGGGAGTTGTTTTACATGGAACTCTTCTTACTCTTCATCTCACAGTTTGAAGTGCTGGAGTGCTTTTCTTCCTGTCCAACCCAGTAGCACCTGCCTGCTCTGCACATTGCTGGGTCTGACCTCATGTCCCGGTGGGCTTCAGAGTAGGAGAAGGCTTTTCCCCTCAAAGTCAGTACAGCAAAGAGGGCAGGATAGGGTGACAAGAGGCGTGCTTGTGCTGAAAGCAGGAAATAAACTCTGCTGTCTTTGCCCAGGCCTTCCGAGCAGCTCTTGGGCATATACAAGGCACATGTGCCATGCAGATACACCCTGAGTTCCAGCACTGGAGCAGCTGTATCAGCAGGACAAATTGGTTTGGCTGACTGTAGTGGCTCTATGCATGTCCTTCAGGTCTGACAGTCCTCTGCAGCCCTGGGTGCTCAGACAGATGGCTCTCCTTGCTCCATTGTCAGCCAGTCAGAACTCTTCCTTCCAATTTTGGTGTGCTCCAAGAACTCCCTTCCCACCCCGTGGTGGAGGGCTGGCAGGCAGATCGGTGAGCCCAGGGAGCGGTGTGCCCGTGCTGATGGCTGGGTCAGTGGTGGCGAGCCATGGGAAGAGGCAGGAGCCTTGCATTAAATCCCCAGCCTGATGCAAAGCGATGGAGCAGAAAGAGTGACAGGGAGAGTGGGAGGTGGGATGGGAGTGATGGGGGAGCTGGGGGAGGGGAGTGAGAGATTGGGCTCTAGCCTAGGAGCAGAACAGTGAACTGGCTTATTATTAACCATAACCCCTGTCCCCTCCTAACCTTGCATCTGATAAACTGTTCTCTGATTCATTTTTTTTTTTATTTGTTCCTTTTTTCTTTTATTCTCCCTCAGGCACTGCTGTAGCTCAAATTTAGCCTCCAATATTTATATCTTTCTGTCTCTTCTATTTCCTTTCTTATTTAGAAAATATACTCAAGAGGACTGTGGGACTTGGGAAGAGTTAGAAGCACGGGGTATGCCACATTGGATCAGCTGATATACTTCAAGATATTAATTTCTGCCCATAACTTCCCTTCACAGAAAAATTAAACTGCCCATCCCAGTGAAAAACATCTGTGTGATGGAAAGTTAGGCAGGAAACACCTTCCTCACCCTCCCCATGGCAGTGCACACCTTGAAGTGTCAGATTCAGTTTCCATTTGATGATATTTGGTATGCAGGGAATCTCCCAGTTGGCTGCTGGTAGAGGATGACCCACTCTGTGGGTGCTGAGCTGGGACTGGGCAGATCTAGATTTACATCTGCTCTGCAGGGTGATTTAGAATGGATCACCTGCTTTCTCTGGACCTGTTTCCTTGTCCCTAAGATGAGGGCTAACTAACTGCTTATGTAACATTTCTCCAGCTGAAAAAATGCTGGAGGAGATGCCTTGTTTTGTATTCAACAGCAGAAGAGAAAGTATATCAGCAATCTCTAGACTTGGAAAATTCCTTACTGGTAGTATCAAGCACCTGGAAGGGCATATTCCCCCTGATGAGCGAGAAGTCAGTATGCACCATGTTTCAGATGGAGCTGGAAAGAGATAATGTTGGGGAGATAATCACCCCAATGAGAAAGGTTCCTCTAGGCTCATGTCCTGGGGATTTGATCTTGTTTCTTCCTGCTCCAGAGCCCAGAATAAGGATAATTGGATGAAATAAATTTTCAGTTGTGTTAGAGAGTAGGTGATTTTCAAACCTTTCATGTTGTGCCAGTTTATGCTTTTGTTTCAGCAAAGAGCATTTTTGCAGCTACCTCTCCACTGCAGTGGTGAGTCCTACAATAAAAAGCACATTTTCCTTTTCACTCCTATATTGTTCCTTTAGTCCATAGCTTCTCTGCCAGAGGGTACAGTATGATGGAAAAAGGTTGAATCCATCAGTGTTTTAGGTGTCCTCTATCAGTTGTGCTGGAAGTTATCTACTGTCTTCCCTGGGCTTTTGTTGCTCTCAAGAAAAGCAATGTCTCAGTCAAGGTCATGCCTTTTCTGAGCTGTATCAAACATGAAAGGGTCTCACTTTTTGTTCATCTTAAACCATCATAGACTTCCAACTCAGTACTTTTCCACTTCTGCTCTTGGTCCCACAACTTCTTGGCCCAGGCTACATTGTACAAATCCATCATGAGGTGCCACCACAAGATTGCCTTTTTATTTTGCCTTTCTAAATCTTCCTCCTTTACTCTTAATGGCCCCAGCAGTCCTCTTGGTTTTCGACCCATTGCTGCTCCCTGCCACTCAGCTGAGTGCAGATGTTTACCCTGGCTGCAAACCCAGGTGAGAGAAAGCAGCTGTGCAGAACATGGCACTGAGCCTCAAAGATTTAGGGCCAAAGGGATGGATGGGTGATGAGAAGGACTATCTGCTATTTGAGGTGCAGATTTTCTCTCTTTTTTTTTTTTTTTTTAAAGAAGCAGAGAACATGCCTGAGAGGAGACTGCAGTCTACACTGGAGGGCTTACTAGCCATTGCTGCCTTTTTCTCTGATTCTTGGAGTAGCTGCTGATCGGAGGATGCCTCTTGTCTATTCTGGCCTCCCTCTGGCTGTGTGAAGGCAGACAGAAGCTGCCTGATGGAGCCAAGGAGCACAACTGAGCCAAGAGGGTATTGGATCTCTTGGATGCAGTTAACCTCAGCCTAAACAGAGCCTGCCCTTCTGCAACAGGCATTTTGTGAACACACTTGTTAGATTGCTTATGCTCTCCAAATGATGTGCTGGTGCTTCTTGCATAGAGAATGTGCAGACTCTCCATGTTGTCCTTGGGATGATCAGTGTGGTGAAGCAGGTCAGAATGGCTCAGCTTTGATATTTGCTGGGAAATGAACTGTGGTATTTTGAGTGAAGATGAGAAGGTTTGGAGCAAGATGATAAACAGGTACTGTATGAGACTGTCCCTTAGAGTCTAATGTACCACAGTCTAGGTCCAAACCCAAAGGATGCCTTGGGGAACCTCAGATCCAGGTTTCACCACTGGGTCCCACAGACTTAACATCTAGAGAAGATTCATAGAGGACTTTTGAATAAAATGCTCCTCTTCCCAGCAGCTGCTTAGCAAATTACAAAGGTGATCTTCTTTCATGGACTGAGCTGTTGCGTTAAATTGAATTTCATCCCTTGGAGACCTCTGTCAAATACACACTCTCTCATTATGCTTTTCTTCTCCACTGTTTCTTTTCATAAAACCGCCTTTTTGTAAATGGTCTTTGTTTCTTATCTAGAAACTTGTCTGCCATCATAGTTCAGAGCTGCCCTTTGGGGGTGGAGATTCCTTTTTCTCTTGCACACTCTTTTTTTCTCTTCTCTGCTGAAGGGATTAATTTATAATTTCCCTCTTGCCTCTTTCTGAGCACTTCTTTTTTTACAATCCCCTTCTTTGCTGTTTCTGATGAGGAGGGATGTGTTGAGGGGGTATTCCAGCTTGAAGATATTACAGACGTACAGTGACCTGCTGTGCAGCTGATGGATTGTTTGCAGCCCATGCCTGAAACATGCTGATTGGCAAATGGGAGAGTGACCACGGCACCATCGTGGCATAAATGTGCAAGGAATGAATACAGGTGTGAGTGACGATGCTGGGAGTGCCAGCCAGGCTCTGGCAAGTGAAGATTTGTGGAGGTGTCACAGAGCTGCCTTTTGCTGATGACAAAAATCTGTTTTCTGGTCTCAGAAGCGGACAATAGCTGGCAGTGGCTATCAGGCCTTCCTAATGGAGCACCTGATGGTGTGACAGCTAGGGCTTGAGGCATGATGGCGAAGTGACATCATGCCCCAGGGCAGTGGGCCACAGAACACAGCACCTTGCCAGCCCTAGGACACATGAGTGTGGTCAAGAGTGGAGCTCTATGCTGGAGCAATGGGACAAGGGATCCCTGGGAGGGAACTGGTGCTCATCCCGAGGGCTGTGCAGGTATCAGGACATGGGGATCAGGAGGCATCACAGGATCTGATTGCCAGCACCGTGGCTTGGAACACTGGGCCAGGTCTGAAATTGACAGATCTGTGTGAGGAACTGTGCTTAAGAACCACAACACTGAATCATTTCCCAGAAATCCCTTGTCAGTCTAACCATAAACACCAGAGCGGAAGGTGGGGACATGTGTTTCTTCAATTTCTTACAACAAAGCAAGCATAAAGGGGATTAGGAAGGCAATGCTGGGGGAAAAGAGAGAGAGATTTAGTAGGGAAGAAAACATTAAGATTTAGACAGATAAAATGCAAATTGAAGTTGTTGGGCCAGAACAGAAGAACTTCTCAGTCTATATATTTAGCTCAGTGAGCTATATAAACAGAAACCTACAGCCAGCTCAGCCACTTCTCCCCCAGTGGAGTGAGTCATCAGCCCTTGGATCTAAAGTTAGGTTCACGTCAGAGCTTACACTCTCTCTCTCGTTTTATTTTTCTCTTTCTATTTTGAAGGCTGTGGGAAAAGCTGGGCACTGTCTCCTGGAAGCACCAAACATAAACCCACAACAGCAACAGATGCAGGACCTGATGACCTACCTGGGAGCACTGTGACAAATATTGCTTTCTGTCTGACTGCTCCTCTTCCTTGCAACATGCCTGGGGATGAGTTTAGAAAACATGCAACCATGGCTGATCTGGGCTGAGTGGACCCAGCTCAAAGGGGTTTTGTGCACTGTTGCAGATGAGCTGGAGAATGGAATGGGCTGCACAGACATTCCTGTGGTCACAGCAACAGAATTCTCTGTGTTTGGCTCCCATGTGCCATGCAGGGAAGGAGGATCTGTGGTCAGGGTCAGGGCTGTCAAAGAAGGGCTGGGGCTGGGTCAGCCTGGCAGGAGGTTGACCTGTGAGACTTGTCTAGAAGATGCCTTTAAATCCGGTGTAGGTTGTTGCTTAGTGGGCTCAGCCCACAGCCACCTGCCCACCTGCAGAGGGGAGAGCTGAATCTCACCAAGCTATCTCTGCAGTCTCTGCTTTGATATAGCTCCCCCTTTCCTGCTTTTTCCCTCTCCCCTGGTCCACCTTCTTGAGCAGTTGCAGTGAATCACATACTCTTCTTACTAACTCACCAGCCAGTGCTGCTGGGTCAGGTAGTGACAGGAACAAGGTAGACTTTCCTGTTCCTCTCAAAAATAACAGAGAGGACAGAGAAGGACCCTTGGAAATGCTCTGGATGCAATGGTAGGACCAGCTTGTGCCATGCTCATGTCTGGTGTGATCTACCCCTAGGTAACTTCCAAGTGAGCCCACCTGTATCACTCAGGGCAGATAACAAAAGTTCGAAAGTGCACTGGGGGTAGAAAATAGAACCCTGTGACTACTGTGAGCTGCAGGACAAGAAGACTATCTTCACTTCTTTCCCTTGTGGATGGTGGAGCAGAGGGCCTTGCTCAGGGAGGGCAACAGCTTCCCAGCCCAAGGCTTGGAATTGCCTCTCTGGAGGGATGCCCGTGGTGTATGCACCAGCAAGCCCATGCAAATCCTACCCAGAATGTATAGATGAGGAGGGGGTGTGAGGATGAGTGGGCTCTGCTCTGGAGTATAATGTATCCCAGGCTTGCTCTTTTCACCAGCTCCAAATTTGTGATGTGTTGAATGACTCCATTTCCCCACCCAGCCCCTTTCCCCCTCCCTTCCTCCCAGGCTTGCTGCATGTTTCTATAATTTTGGAGGGTTTGTGTGAGTTAGAGTTCCAATGTCTCTTTACCTCCATGCTGTGGATGTGTTGGAAGGCAAACAGACATGATCCTGGGACGAAGACATGAGAGATGACCCACAGATTGTCCTGAGCTTGTGTTTATGTGCCTCTGTCCTCCTGTGCCTTCTGCATTTACTCACTATCTCCCTTTACCATTTTGTTTCTTTTGCCTTTCTTTACCGCCCTGTTTCTCCACCCTGTCTTACCCTCTCCCTCTCTCTCCTGCCTTCCTCCTCCTCATTCTCTTTTTCTCATTTGATATTCATGCATGAATAAATTCAATTGCATTTTTCTCTGTTCCCCCTGAAGGGGCTTGTTGGTGAATTACAGGCATCTGAAATCCTATAATTCTCAGATTCATCATTTCAGGGACAGAACTGAAGACCTTCTATTTCTTGGGAAGAAATAATAAATGATTTTTATGAGGAGAGGGAGCGGCGAGTATCTTGTGGCTGGTGAGGAAGAAACCAAGGAGATTAACCTTGGCAGCACAGGGTGGACATGCTAGTAGAGGGGACCAAAAGGTCAGCCAGGCCCTCCTCTGTTTGCAGGAATGTGGAAGGCATGTGTAGGTTGGTGTGTATATGTGGAATGTGAGTGCTTATGACTGCTGCATATTCGCTGTGTGGTGCTAGTGGGGCTCTTAGGGTGGAGTAAATCTCTTAGGGGGCTGCCCAGAATTGGTTGAAGAAAGAGTAGTTTGACACCTGAGTAGTTAAAGAGATTGTCTAGAGGTGTTTTTGGGCATCTGTCTCAGCCAACTTTTGGGACACTTACACAGTTCTGGTATCACCCCAAACACTACTGTGGATCTGTGGTTGTGCCCAGCACCACATCCCCACCACACTGAGATGCTGAGGTTGGTATGTCACAAAATCCTTCACTTTCAAGGGCTTCCTGTTAGGGATTGGCTCCCTGCTCCTGATGGGAACCTTTCAGTTCATGTAGAACAATGAACTCAGGGTAACCACAACCATCTTTGGGGCCAAAGGCACAGCTCCCATAAAAACAGGCTCTGACCCTGGCCAGGGAGAAATCTGACCATATTATTTTATTCCAGAAAATTATTATCCTGGAATAAAGCTCTTTTCCGCTTCTGGAAGATGCATGGATACACCATGGAACTGCAGCCCTGGTCAGAAGCCATGAAAAAGGCAGGCTAGACTTGTTCCAGGAAGAGCTGCTTTTCATGGAAGCTGTTAATCGGGGAACATTTGATGCTCGCAGCATTCCTGTTGTTTATAACACTGCTCTCTTTTCTCTTTCAGCTCTTCTGGAGCAGCCTGAGAATCCTCTAAGGGATGAGTTCACCTTTCAGGAGAGGTATCAAGATTAGACACAAAAGTATTAAAAGTGAACAGCAGCCACTGTCTTTGTTCAAAAGACTTTTAAGGTCTCATGAGAGACAGTGATAGTGCCAACCATGTTGCTCAAGCTCCAAGGAACCTGGCTTATGTGATATAAATGGCTAGAGACTCCTTGACTTCTGCCTCAAGTCCCTGGCACAGCAAAGCCAAGCCACATGGAGATGAATTGCAGAGGAGAGGATATTTACAGGATGTTTTTCACGCTAGATGGTGAACACCTGTGAGCTACCTTGAGGTAAAATCAGAGTGGTCCTGACTTGACCAGAAGGTGGGCTTGCTCCATTGCCTTCCTGTGAAGAGGTAACATCCAAGGGCCTGTTTCTCAGTATGATGAAAGTGCTTGGTTTCCCAGCCATTTTTAATTTAGATGTGTTAATTACCGTGACCATAGCTATTCTAGCCATGTACTGCAAAGTCTATGGCAGCTGGATTGAACATCGACTTGGTGAGGGAGATTTGGAGAGGCTTTGTGGAACTCTGCAAGGAAGCAGAGGAGCTTCTGGGCTGCAGTGTATGTTGTATCATATCCTAGCTGGCAACTGGGCATTTTTTTAGATTCTTATTTACAATATATGCCCATGGTAGAAGCAAGAATGTCTCCATGTCTCGTAACATGTGGAATTTTATTGGTCTGAACAGGAAAAATGCATGAAAAGCCTTGGGGACTGTGATGGCTTTCTGTAGTGTCTTTTTCCCAGAGCTGACCTGGGATCTTCAGTAGGAAAACTGAAGGTAGATGCTTCAAGAATGAGGTGCTTGTGGTGACGTGGGATAGGGCTCCTCAGCCACAGAATGGGACCAGTGAGGGCAGATGGCCGTACTGGCCCTCCATTGGATGAGGCTCAGGGAGGCCGTGCTCTGTTCCAGCCACTGGAAGATGGGATTCCTGCATGTTATCATCCTTCTCATTTCCCCTGGCTTTAAAAAATGCCGTGGGAAACTAATTTGCAGAGAGTTGTTCCCACCCCCTGAGTTCCACTCCCAGATCTGGGAGTAAGATGGGGCAGAGAGGAGAGATTGGTTTTGAGGGAAGGACTTTTGGGGGAGGGTTGTCCATTTGTTTTTTTTAACTCTTCTCAAATAATAATTCTCTAAGCTGCTTGATCTGTGACCTGCAGAGGGACACATCCTTAAAAGTTCAAGAAAAGGCAAGCATGCTGAAGCCAGTGTTCACTAGAAAAGGAAGGATGAGTGGACTGAAGGCAGGGGCAAGCCAGCTGTCCTGAGACCCCACTGTGGATGCAGGTGTGTGATGGTGTGCAAGGAGATTTCTTCCTTTCTTGCTGTGTTGTAAGAATTCCTGCATTCTGTGCCTCTAATTGTAGGTTCCCCTAAAGACATTTGGTGTCACTGTAAGGACGGTATTTCACTCTCCCTCTCTGCCTGTACAGTTATTATCTCTCTCTCTCTCTCTCTGTGCAGTTCTCTCCATAAGCCGTTGGTGAACAGAGACAGAGCAAGACAGACAGAAACCACACACCAGCCCTTCCTCTTCACTTTCCCACCATGGAATAGCTAACCTTGCCCCCACCCACACCTCCATCACTTCTCAGCCTCCTGCAATTATTTTGACCCTCTCTCTGGTCTTTTTGGAAGGAAGCTTTTGTCACTTCTTAACACCATTTGCCTGGAAAAACACACAGAGGCAAAACCCTCCAAACCCTCCTGTGAAGGAAGAGGTCCTTTTTTTTTAACCTCTTTTTGTTTGCTTTGACTCCAGAGCTTCAGACTCCAGCCTGAGCAACCACAATTTCTTACCATGTATTCTTCTTTTAAACCATCTCCTTCCTGCACACGCTCAGTCCTTGCAGGCACGGATCTAACACAACTCCCTGCTTCTCGCTGGCAGGTTCTTTGCTCCCCATCACTCAGCTGATCCTGATCTTTTTTCCTCCTATTCTCCTCACCCCGGGCATCGAGGTGTGTGTGTCTGCGTGTGAGTGTGCCTGTGTGCAAAGGGGGGAGGTGGGGGAGCCTTTTTTTTTTCTTGGTGGGGGAATTTTTTCAAAGCATCTTCACTATTATTTTATTTTGCTTCTCTGACTTGGTGACTTCTCCCTCGGAGATTTCTTTTCCATGAAAAGGTAGGTGAGACGCATGCACACCTGGCTAACCTTGTGTCTGTCTTGTTTTGCTTGGTTTTGCTGTCCTTTTAATAGAAAACTTGTGCCCACCCATGTACCTGCATCATTCCTGTTCTGTTTCATACCTGTTTCCTCTCTGCAGAAGTAAAAGCTGAGGGCGGACATGTCTGTAATGTGAATAATTCTGTCTTTCCAGAGAGGAAAGTTGTTTCTGTGTGCATGTCCAGTGGTATGTGTATGTCCAAGTGCAGTGCCAATGTATGTGAGACTGCCTCTGTTTACCCAACAAGTAGCAATAATTGATTTTGGTGTGTGTTTTGGGCAGTGGTGGTGGCCAAAAGGGAACAACTGTGTGTCCAGTGGTTCATGTCCATGAACAATTGCAGCAGGGAATGTGTATCTCACAGATAATCAGCAGCTCTTTATACATGACTATAAATGATAGAAGTAGTGTGGATAATTCCAGGAATTTCAAAATTGGCCCTGGTTAGTTTGTTCTCTTATGATGGGGAAGGATGGTGGGAAAGAGGGAGGGTTACAAAATCTCCTCCCTGGAGAGGTAACCGCCTGAGACTTGTAAATATATAACTTTTCCTAAAACCTTCTCACCGTTTAGGATCTTCTTGGGTTTGGGGTACTGTTTTGGTTTGGTTTTGGTTTTTTTGTTTGTTTGTTTGTTTGTTTTTGTTTTTGGTTTTTTTGGGGGGGTGGTATTTTTTTCAAGCAAGAGTTCAGTCTTGGATTCAGGTTTCATAAATTGTCTTTCCTTGTTTTGTTTATGGTTGTTACTGCATTTCAATTGCATGTGCAACATCCTGAAAAGGGACATGGAATACAATGTACTTTAATATAGCAAATGCATCATCTTCTGTACATCACTGGAAGCTGTTGGCTGGAGTCAGTGGGTGCAGGGGGGTGGAAATAGAAGAATTAAAAAAGAAGAGAAACAGAAATAATGTTAGACATTGTTGACTGGCAATTATTAGGCATATTTTCTGCCAGTACTGGTTTTCGTAACCCTCTTGATGGTTACCTTTTGCTTCTTGGTAACAGCAGCTGTGTGAAAAGTATCAGTGGCTTTAAAAACATAAAAAGCCATAAAGAAAAAAACCACTCAAATATATATAATATCCCTGCAAATTATTGCAGAGAAAAATGGTACACATCTAAAGCAGAACTTGTGTATTTTCTCTCTGCTAATAAAAAGTGTTTTTCTTATCAATCTGGGGGTTGCTACTGGTTCTGTGTCCCTGTCACCTAGAAGACTGCTATATAAATTGTGAGATGTTTCTGTATGCTATTGCAGAGCTCCTGGTCTTAAATTTGGGCTGGTGACTGAGGATTTATTATCCTAAAGAAGGAAGGGGTCTGCTGACCCTCCATCTCGTTTACCCCTCAGTGTTTTAACTCTGACATATAAGCTTCTCTATCAGTGGAAAGAAATCCCCAAGCACATTCTCTTCTCAACATCCTATCTGCAAAGAAACTTTTAATTCAGATCACTGTGAAGGGAAGCCAAGAGCCCCATTTCTGCCCCCCTTCCCCTTTATATTTTAAGGACACCTTCTGAGCATCTCTCCCCCAGCCAACACTGACCCATCCCTGGGGTCTGGGCAGGCACACAGCCTCAGGCAGGAGGCAGCTGCCCGCTGCCTGCAAGGGACTGAGAGCATTTATTCCTCTCTCCATTAAATAACATAATAGTTTCATGGCACAGGCATTGGATGTGAGCTTCCTCAGAAGGGCAGCAGTGCATGCCTGTCAGTGAAGGTCTAGTGCCATGATCCTCTCCCAGGTGAACTGGGAGGCAGACAAGGATGGAATCTGGGCATCACACTGAATTGCCTGCCCACTGCCAGGGTGCTTGCACTAGGCTGGCTGGGCAAGGTTGCAGTACCTCTTTGGGAAAGCCTTGGCCCTGACTGCAGCAGGAAGGTGGGGAAAAGCAGCTTTCCTGCAGATCTCGCTGGAAAGCTGTGTCTAAACACTGGCCCCCTTGATGCACACGTGCCTTGCCAGAAGATCTGGTAGTGAATATCTCAAAGGAGAGTCAGGGGGACAAAAAGGAAGCTTTGATCTGCCACATCTAAGGGGCTTGCCTTGTGAAACCTGGATCAGTCTGACAGTGCCTATTATAAAGGGGGTTATGCCAACCTGTCTCATGTTTTATCTTTCCAAATCTCCCCTTGTTGCTGACTTGGGAGTGTTTTCAGGCTGTGGATGTGGCTGATGCAGGGCCAGGACATCCACAGCCATCAAGGGAGTGAGGGGAAGCATTATGTGAGGGGGATGCTATCTCACAAGGAGCTCAGTGCTTGCCTACGAGTGTTTCTGGGTAGGCACGGTGGCCTTTGCTGGGATATGAGGAAACCAGCTGGGCTTCCTGGGGTCTGTCACAGTGCACCTACAATGCTGAGTGAGCTTTCCTGTGTCCTCACTCTTGCCCCCACCAAGAGACGTACCTTCCTTGCTGGTCCAGTCCTGAGCATCCTCAAAGTGCCAATAATGCACTTGTGCCCCAGGCTGCAGTTCTGGCATCTCTTCTAGTCCGGGGCTTGGTTGATTGCTTGCTTCCTTCCACCAACCCACTTCCCACCTGGCTCTTTCTTTGCTGCCTGATCCAGTTTTGGAGAACCCATGTGTCCATGCCCAGTGTGACATGGTGCCAGCCTACAGCCCTGTTTAATGTTAGAGCCCTGCCCTGTCCCACTGACAGCAAGGCACACCAGGAGGATGTCTCATGCCAGGGTGGCTTCTGCTGAGCCCTGGCCACCTCAGATTTTGGAAAAAGCCTTCAATTCCAGGCTGTGCTGCAAAGAAGCCACATGCTTGGTCAGCCTTTTTTCCTAGTGAAAAAAAATATGTTGAAACTAATTTTTTATTCATTTTTCTCAAAGAGAACAAGTGTCTACAGCTGGAAACTCATGAAAAGCACACAGAGTGTTAAGAATCTTTAAAAGAGTGGGACCCTGATTTAATCTTTTATTAAATCAAAGTCCCAATCCTGCACATTCAAGAAAATAGGTGAATTTCTGCAGTTGCCCCGAGCCTTACTAGAACCTCTGAGTCCATGGATAGGTTCAGAAATCAAGTGGTACAGGTGGATCTTCAAGATCATGTAGTACCATTTCTTAATTGTATTTGAGATAAAATTAGAGGGGATAATGTAGGGCTGATATGAAGGACGTTCAAGATTTGTAAAACCCTAAACTGCTCTTGGAAAGTAGAAATTTCTTGTCAGTTATGCAGAGGTACATCGTTGTTTATAATGACCTAATACAGTCAGCTTACTTAGTTTATTCATCTCTGTCTGAAGCGCATACCTTGAAGCTCTTAGAAATCACATAGTGGTTTGAAAAATGTCTTATACTGATAAAAAATTTATTTAAGCCCTCTAATCATAACTCAAATTGCATAAATCAACCCAGTAACTTCGTAATAAACTCACTCTCCTGCTACTTGTCAGGCCCTGGTGTTTGAAGCACGGCAGTGTGCCCTGAAGAGCAATCAGCCCAGTATATCAGGGACTAATTGCAATGAGAAGATGTCAGAAAATGCCTTCTCTCTTGCCTTGAATCAAAGGTGTGTGCTGCTGTGGTGGCGCAGGAGGAAGGTGATCTCTGGGCCAAGCCAGGCTCAGTCACCAGGGGCTTTGCAGATTCATATCAGTCCTTGCAGCCTGTGGGTGAGTAGACATGCTGTGGGCTCCTGGTGTGGAACTCTGCTTGTTGTTTTCTGCAGTAGCTTGTGCTTCCCAGCACCTGCAGAATGCAGTGCAGAAGCCACATCTCTGTGTGATCAAGGCAGGATTGGAAGGGTGCCTTCAAAAGCAAGTTGTTACCCTCTTATCAAACGTGTGTGTGTATTTTAAAAAAAAAAAAAAAAAGAAACAGTACCAAGGGTACTGTTGGTCTCTGCTTCTGACATAACCATCATCTGCAGCATGGGCACCACATCCTGCTCTGTTTTGCCTTGACGTAAAGCTCCATGGGGGCATCTCTGGAGGGCAAGCTAAGGACATATCCTTGTGAAACTACTGGATGTGAGGCTATGGCTGTGAGGTTGAACAGGATGGAGAGGAGCTGCTGACCTGTGCTGTAGGTAGCTGGTGAAGTGATAAGTGCCAGAGATTTTGCTGCTGTGATGTGACTGCTGAAAGTGTTTGTCTGGTATGATCATTGAGATGGAGCAGGCAGAGGGCAGGGAAAGTTTGTATTTCCTTTCTTCAAGGTGTCAGAGTTTGGCCATGGTTACAAAAACATGCTGTATATAGAGCACAGATGGGGTTAGTGGTGTTAGACATTTCTCAGGTGCTGGCTTAGTGTGTGTGACCGACAGGTGCAATTAACTTGGTTTCCAGGACAGAGGTTAGGAATGGATTTCCCAGCAAGTCAGACTGTCAGGAGTGGATGGGATCCTGTTTCTGCTGCTGCATGTGTGTGTTTGCAAATGTGTATACAAGTGTGCAGTGTGTCCAGCACTATCTTGTATCTCCTCTCTGAATGGGGACTTTTGGCAGTGTTGATGCCCCCAGTTGCTTCTCTTCCTTGGGCATTTCCCCCCCCCCCGCCCTTATTTTTGTGTTTAAACCCACTCTGAGTTTTGCAGTGGGGGTGGGCAGAGGTAGGCTGCAGAGTAACTCATTATGGACTCTTTCAGACTGGGTTTTCTGGCAAGGTTGCAAGGATTTGGCTTGGACTATAGAGGTCCATTTCAGATTTAGATATGCTTGCATTGGTGTCTTTGCTGCTTTTCAGTGATCACTATTCAAGCAGCTGTCCTAGCTTTGCTTTTTCCCTCTTGGTGATAGCAGGGAGAGAAGGCGACTCTTAAGCTTACGTAAATGAGTAGCAGTGGCAGTAATCATGTGGGATACGGGGGAACCATCACAAGGTCCTGGTCCATCTATTGACCTGAGATTGAACAGCCTGTAGGCCTTTGCAGAAGAGCTAGCAAAAAAAAAAATTCTCCTCTCTGCTTCTAGAAGACTCCCATCTTCATAGCTACATTTCTTTCCCATATCCTCTCTCCTTTCTGGAGGCAGAGCCTGAGGCATCATCACACTCCACATAGCTTCAGCTCCCTTCCTGTTTTTGTTTTTGCCATGAGTTAGTTTGCTCCAAATGCTTAGCTGTGTTTATGCAGATTATCTCCTTTGGAGGGATTGAGGGGGAGCAGTAATTTTTAGGGAGGAGAGAGGTTGTAGATGTAACTCTTGATGCTCCCCAAAGCTCTTCATGTGTTCCCTTTAGATCTGCTGCTTACTGTCTCCACCTCCCCATTTCCATTTTCACCACAGGGAATCTCTTCTCCAGATGTGAGTGGTGATAGTGAGTTGGGAAAAAGTCTGGAGGTGGGATGAGAATGCTTTGTAGAAGTGGGGAGTTGCATTCAGTGCTATGCTGTGACAGAGACCAGGCAGTATCCTAGAGTCTCTCCACTCCTTGTATGCTGCTATTTTCCTGCTCCCACTCACTCCAACAGGCCCTGAGGGGACACTGGATTGGGCTGGGCATAGGGATTGAGACAGAAAGGGCAGAGAAGTTGATCCAGGAAGGATGGTGTGAAACAGCAGAACTTCTCACTGTTGGCTTAACCTGTGTGGGAGCAGCCCCAGGTTGCCCTTTTCCATCCACTTGTACAGGTGCAATGCTGGCAGCTGCAGCTCTGGGCACCAGTCCTTGTGGTGGGCTGGAGCTGCAGCTCTGTTCTCCCAGTGTGGGCTTCTCTCGGAGGCACAGCTGAGGCATTTGCACATTTTGTCTTTCCAGCTAGCATTTTGGGACCTGGATCAAGGGCTAAGTGTGAGGATGGCCTCAAAGCCATCACTTTTGGTAGCCTATGACACCACTATCTTCCTCCTCATCAACCTCATCTGACCATCTCAATTGCCATGTTCATTGCTGACCTGAAGGAGGGAGTAAACAGCACATTAATGACTTCCCTGGGTGATTATAAATGGGGTTTTTGCCTGCAGTGAAGACGCAGTAAAATAACACAAAGGGAACTAGTGAGATCAGAAAGATGGCCAGAAAATAACTTAATGAGAATAATCTTAGGAAAAATGCAAGCTAATGCATCTGGGAGCAATCGAAAATCTTAAACATGGGGTCTGAGGACCTGGTGAGGGGCAAGGAAAGGACAGCCCAGGCCACAAGACTGAGATATGATGATAGATGGCACATCAGACATGGACTCGCAGCGTGACAGGGCCAGCAAGAGACGTGAGGCTGACAGCCCTGCCCTGCGGCCGGCCTGGGTGCCAGCACTGTGGGAAGGCGGCACTCAGCACATCAGCAGTGGCACAGCGCTGCTAGGCGAGAGGCGGCTTTCAGCGAGATCCACACGGAACGACCACAGAGCTAAGGAGATTAATTTAAGAGCAAGGATTAAGTGCTAAAGATGTGCGGTTTGGCTAGGCGGTGGTTTTAAGTGAGCAGACATGACAGGAATCCTCTCAGGTGAAAGTTGGCCATGTGCATGAGGAGGAAGAATCACTGGAAGCTGTGCAGACCAAAGCAGTGCAGGAGGAGAGTTGGGGCAGGTTTGAGAGGGAAAACACTGACTCTGGGGCAGAGTGTCCACGTAGATGGGTCTGTTACAGTATGGAGTCATCCCCAGAAGGAGATTTTTAGAGCTTGTTCATTTGGAACACCAAAAATGAAAATATTTTGTTGAAAACAAGTACGCATACTCTCTGGGAAGCAGTAGGATAAGGTCAGGGTCTTCAGCAGCACACACCTCTGGGTCTCAAATACTCCACGCAGTTAAGGTCAGGTAATGATTTTCAAATGGGAAACATCTTTCTCCTCTGTATTGCCTACACCCAAACTAACCATATTACTCCTATGCCTTTTTTTCTCGAGTTGTTTACTTTTTTTTCTCCATCTCTCCCACAAAATTTTTACTGGTCTCCATAACATCTCCTTTGGCTTGGCCAAAGGCTTCTTAGCAATGTAAGCAGATCGTCACTTTGCTGTGCCAGGGGCAGGGACAGGATGTAGGGACTGGATGGGGCTATCCCAGCCACAGGACAGGAAAGTGATACATTCGACATTGACTGTGTTGATGGGGTGGGAGTGTCCGGGAAATCAGGGCTTGCTCTTCCTACAGCTGCAGGCTGCTGCCTGTCGTACAGGTTGAAGGCAGCATATTGTTGAGGCTTCAGGACAGACAGTTTGCTTATTTTGTCCTGCAGTGGCTGGACTGCTCCTTCCCCTGCTCAGTGGGATCCAGGAATTTCTTCTGCTCCCTGTCCTGAACAGGGACAGGGCCTGCAAAATGACCAGGGTGGAAAGGGGAGGCTGTCAAGCGCTCAAGCAAACCTAGCAGAGGATAATAGCATGTTTGGAAAAAAGGCACAGCAATCAATCAGCAGGCAGCTGAAAGGCAATGAGTCATGGGCATTTGACCAGGGCAGGGAAGCTGGGAGACCTTGGCTCTGGTGCAGGCCATGGATGTTGTGCTTCAGGGGTATGTGGGAACACCAGCATCTGAGAGCAATGGATTTGGGCACCATTTGGAACACTCCCTGCAGGGTTTCTGCTACGTCCCATTGCATTTGGAGGTGCTGACATGATGGAGATGTAAAAGCTCCTGTTTCAAATAAAGTGCTAAGAAAAGTGACCCTGTTCCTTACTGGCACTCATACAACCCCATGCACACACAAACAGACGAGAACAGATGCTGTGTCACATAAACAGGCAGAAAAACATGCCAGTGCCAGATGAACACAAACACAGAGGGAGCTGGGTACCACTAATTAATTGTACCATGACAAATGGTCCAAATGTGAAACCTGTATGACTAACACATCCCTGCAGCCACACACATGAAACAAAGGTAATGCTTGCCAGTTATAGCAACAAACAAACATGGGCTCACCATCGTGCTCAGCAGAGCACCCCAGGAGGCTCACACAGCTGCCGAATGGGGTCACCCACACGCATTCCTAAATATGCCACACAGTCAGAGACCTCCTTAAGTAAGTCTGGACCCATATGATTCTGGCTGCAAAAGCCATGCCCCCAGACTCTTGTCAATTTTCGGGTGGATGTTTGGAGATGATAAATAAATATGTGTGCCTCAGGTGCTGCTGCAGTTGATGGGACCACCTTGCTCTCCCCTGCAATGCCAGCTGGAGGTTGGCATTTTTGTCCCTCTTCTGCAAGGGTGTTAGCGGGACAGAACGGCTGCTATGCTTCCTGCTTCATCTGAGCAATGGGTTGACTGATGGTGATGCACGGTTTGGAAAGGACTTGTGTGCCCTCAGAATGGGAGGTGCTGTGAGTACATTGAGCTGCTCTTAAAGGAAATACACTCTGCACTTTCATTTTTTATGTGGACCCCAGTGCTGTCTGTGTGAGCAGTGTGCAGGCAGAAAGGAACAGCTCTGAGGCAGTGTGGGCTGGCAAGAGATCCAGGATTAGGGATGATAGTAGGGAAGGTGAACTCTGAGGATGCTCCCACATGAGAGTTGTATCCTGCTGGACTCTGGGTGGATCCCCTCCAGCACTGGGATAGTGCTCTGGGGACCTCTCTCCAGTATTTCTCCCCACGGCTGTCTGTAAAAGGCCCTTTCACTGTCAAGCTATAATAGTCCAGAAAGGGCAGCATGAGCCTTTTAAAGGTCCTATCAACTCTCCCTCACCCATGGTCCATCTTGGCCCCTCGGGCAAGGGGTTAGTGAGAAGCTGGGAAGCTGCTTTGGCTGGAGTGTGGTGCCTGCAGGACACCTTGGGCTGGCTCACTCATGGCAGGTCATGGCACTGACAGCCCTGGGATGCTGGCTGCAGCCCTAAAGGGGGAGTGTGTCTGAGCAGAGATCTCTGCGATGCATGCCAGGTGGTGACATCGGCCTTTTTGGACAGACACCCATAATCTGTAGTACTTCTCCTGCATTATGATATTTTCTGCTTTTATTCCTAATCAGTTTCAACTTCTCATTAAGCCCACAACTTCTCTTGCTGTTTTATAGCATCCTTTTCTCTTCCTCCTCAGTAGTCTGGCAGGACCACTTGCTTCTGGGGAAGGGTTGAGCCAGAGGCTGTCAGCTTCTCTTGTGCTTGCCAAGGCAATGAGCTTCCTGCCAGCACACATGTCCAGGGCAGGTGTGTGTGCCGGATGCTGCACCAGTGGGTGCTCAGCTCAGGATGGTGGTGGTTTTAAATGGTCCTTGGGCATGGACAGTGCAGACTTAAGACCTGGCTCCGCAGAAGGGTTTGGCACAGACTGTGTGGGGAGAGAAGCAGGAGGAGCTGCCAGCCCACAAATAACTTCCCCTCCCCTGGGAGGGAAGTGCAGCTGGTGTAGCATCGCTTCTCCGTTGGTATGTGACTTTTGCAGTGGAATGTTTTGTGTATTTGGGGGACATTGGGCCAGATAAGTCTAGAATGGGGAGAACTTGATTTTTTTTCTGATGGTCTGGCCTGCTGCACCAGCTGGATTTAGGCTTGCCTGAGCAAAAGACTGAGAGAGAGGAACATGCATCTGGCCACCCCATAACCATCCTCTTGTATCCTTGTCCTCCTATATTGTCCTTTTCACAGTAAGCTGCACTTGCACAAAGGGGAAGTTAGAGGCATCCCAAAGACAAATTATGGAGATTTAGAATTCTGTTGAATACTGAATACTATAACTGCCTTTTATCTGGGTAGGAACCCTCTCCATTGATGCACATTTTTCTGTGTATGCAGATAAATGCATTTGCCAAACTCATTCCTCATTTTGATTTAAACAGGGCTCCTCTGGGTTGAAATACTGTAGCAGGCTGACTCCAACCAAGTTAAAGTGCAATGCTATAGCAAGGGAAGAGCAGTGATTGCAAGCCCACAGTAAATAGCAGTATTGCATGAGTTGCAGCTTGACCAAAATAGGGGAAATAGCTGATTCCAACCTCCACATCTGAAATGGTAGCAGAAACAGCCCTGGACCTATCTCTCACAGAAAAACCACTCTACTCATCTTTGAAGTTGAGATGGGAGGACTGAATGTGTGAAGAGCTCAGAAGTGCCCCACTGCTTGATTTTCCCCTCTCTCTCTTTCGACACAGAATATTAATCCTGCTTAATGTAGGGAATACATCATGATCACAGTCTTGGGAGGCAGAACAGATTTAATCTCAGGGAGGTGATAGGTATTACTCATATCTCCAGTGGGGCAGCTGTCATTCAAGGACTGTATTTAGCTTCAGGACTTCCAAAGGGATTCACCTGGCCCTGTGTCCATATGAGCCCTAATGAGTTAATCTGAACTGCACAAATTAGAGTGATGAACTGTCTGTGATATACATAGTACCCAGTCTGTGCACGCATGTTTCACATGGGCAGAGAGGCATCCCTAAGTCCCAGCTGCACCTAGCAGTGGTGAGAAGGAGAAGAGGCCCTGGATGCTTGCTGAAGAGAAAGCAGGGAAATTCTGATGAGCTTGTTTCTCCTGTTCCTTTTCTCAGTTGTACTGGTAATTATGAAGCTTTGTATGCTGCAGTTTGGAACTGTCATGCCCTCATCAGTGTGCATGCTCTGAGCACCATAATAAGTAATTCCTCCTGGCTGTCTCTGCTAATCTTTCTCCTCTGTGCTGTAATGGAAGGGAAGTTGGGCTCAGCCACTGCATGTTAATAGCCTGCAAGGGAGCCAGCTCAGAGTAGGCAATGGGGAGCTGGTAGGAATAGGGAATGGAAAAGTGGTACAAGTAGTTGCATGGATGCCCAAGGTCAAAAATATGCTGAAAAGTTTTTTGAAAACAGCAGTGATAGATGGTGAGAAGGATGCACTGGCAATTTTTTCACAGGGCTTAAAAAATAATGAACAGCATCCCAAAGCCAGTCAGGAGACATGGTATCTGTTCTTTCCAATAGCTGCAGGCCTTTGGGATAATGAATTCGAAGAGTCTCTCTGCTATCCCCTAAGGGACACTATGTCTGCTTTCTAAACCCCTGCACTTGCTGCTCTTTATTCTGACAAATACCAAGCCTCGAAGAACAAGCAAAGCTTTGGATCAAAGTTTGTGTTAGAAGCAGGAGGCTGAGAAAACAGGATGGGTAGGCAGAAGTTTCAGAACCTCATCTGGGAATGATGGGTCACTGCAATCTAAGGTGGAGTGGTTGGCAAGTCTGACAGAAGAGTGGTGTGAAGAGCATTGGAGATCCAGCAGTGTGAGCATCAAAAGGGTCATGGGCTGAAATGTCAAGGGTGCATTGCCAAGGCAGAGCTGTGTCAGCAGAGCTGCTCCTGGGCTTTGTGATCCTGAAGTGAAGAGAACTGAGACAAGTGCCAGGGAGGATAACCTATGGCCAGTATGTGAGGAGATGAGGTCTGGACAGACACGAATTTTCCTGCTGCTCATCATCCCTTTCTGTACTGCAGTGTGTCTGAGGGCTCTTGTGTGGCTTTTAAATCTGTGCTTGCAGCATGGGCATTCCAGATGGTTGAACACGCCAACAGGGCAAAGGGAAGAAATCAGGTAGTCATTGGCCAAGCTCTCTTTCCTGAGAGTGTCTGTGTAACATCCCTCCAAAGCCAAGCCTTGGAGTTTATTCAATCCCCCTCAGTTTTACAAGTCATTTCCACTCTGCTGCTGAATGGACAGCACCCAGGCAGCAAAGCAATGCTTTTTAGCAAAAGTTTAGTGCTCTACAGTGTGCAGAAGTGTTGTGGTTCAACCCGTGCTGGCAGCTAACCCTCCAGCTGGAATGGGAGGAGAATCAATAGAGTAAAAGGGAGAAAAAGGCAGAAAAGTGAGATAAAGGCAGTGTGATAGGTAACACAAAAGTTGTGCACTCAAGTAAAGCAAAAAAAGGGATTTTACTCACCTCTTCTCATGGGCAGGCAGGTGTTCAGCCATCTCTGGGAAAGCAGGGCTCCGTCATATATAACGCTGACTTGGAAATACAAATTCTATCACTCCAAATGTCCCCCTTTCTTCCTTCTTCCCCCAGCTTTATGTGCTGAGAATGATGTCATATGATATGGAATATCTCTTGGGTTAGTTGAGGTCACCTGTCCTGGCTGCAAACCTTCCCAGATCCTTTTGCATCCCTGTCCAACTCACTGGTGGGGTGATGTGAGAAACAGAAAATGCCTTGATGCTGCGTGACCCCTGCTCAGCAGTAACTAAATCATCGGTATTATCAACAATATTTCCAGTACAAATCCAAAACACAGCCCTACTCCAGCTACTGTGAAGAAAATTAACCCTTTCCCAGCCAAAACCAGCACAGGCTGCCAGTGAGCTTGAGACTGCTCTTCTCATGCCACACCCATGTTCTCTGATCATTCTGTTTGGTGAAATAACTTTTGCAGCTCATGTTCATGGTGTTTCCACTGCTTCAGCATAGGAGAGCTCAACAAGCTTGAATAAAAGGTGCTTAATGTTTAATCCCACTTCTGCTGTGTTACAGCTTGCTGTTTGAATGAGTGACTGTCGTGTATGGGTTGGACACGCATTTGTCCATGTCAGTCTAATGGAGCCCATGCGATATTGTGACACAGGGCTAGCCCAGAGTGTCCTTGGATGGGAGAGCTGGGCCAGCAAAGCTGAACCTGGAGCTGGCAGGACTCTGTTAGGTGTTGCAAGGGCAGGATGGCTCTGTTGTGTCAGGATGGGCCCATACTGTTCAAAACATTGTGTTCTGTTATGGTGCTCAGGCTGCCTCCAAAACAGCTAGCACCATTCTCTGAGATGGTGCAGCACTCTGACAGGGTGTCTCAGGGACTACAGGGATGGTTTAAATGGTGATAAAGAGGAGTAGCCAGAGGAGTCTTGGTGGAGAGGGTGACTGGCAGAAGAGAGCTTAAAACTGCTTCAGCATCAAGTGGTTTATCATTTGTCAGAGCCATCAGTCCTGCTGCTCTCTCCTGCTCTGGACTTGCTAGGAGAGCACAGATGTGCTGTGCTTTTCCTGCTGATTCCTTGTGGGATTTAATTTCTCTTTTTCACTTCCTCTCCAGGGGTTCTCGCTTGTGGCTGGCATGGCAGAGTACATCCCCCAGCCTCCCTCCGCCTGGCCTGCAGGCTCACAGCCCCCTCACACTTCTGCCATCTGCCCACTGGAGCCTGTGGAACTGGGGATCTCAGAGCAACAAACACCACCAGAGCAGCCACCTTCCTCCCTGGAGCTGGGTGAGGATGAAGAAGTCACTTCACCTCCGGATCCTGATATCCCCTACCCAGACTTGGCCCCAGTTGTCTTCTTCTGCTTGAAGCAGACCACCAGCCCACGGAGCTGGTGCATCAAAATGGTGTGCAACCCATATCCTTTCTGAGCTGCCCCTTCTCCCTCCCCTCCTCTGGCTCCCCCCTGCCCCATCCTCCCCTCATCCTGCCCTTCTGGGGTGCCTTGCAGGTAAGGAATACCTTTTATTACACATTTCATGACGTTCTTTGTTCATTGCTTGTGCTTAAACAGAACCTTTGCTGTTTTAGTGTCTGACCAAAAGAAATCGATAATGAAAGAAGGGACTTCAGAGAGAGCTGCTGACA
>VZSR01003524.1:3308734-3372429 GCA_013398615.1 Brachypodius melanocephalos | reverse complement strand
AAAGGGTGCCATTTCTACAATAACGTGATCTCCTTTGGATGGATAGGAGAGTCCATGTCTCTTTGTTCCCCATTGCTATGGACCGGGAGCCGGGAGAGTGGAGGTGTGAGGAGAGGTACATTAGAAAGGCCTGTTATTCCCCTTTCCAGCTCCTTTTTTTACTTCGGTCAGAGTAGGATTTGCTAGCCCAGGAGCTTTTCAGACTATGATGAATGGTTCAGGTGTCTGAAAATACAGGCTTTACTGAGAGCTCACCTTGCCCTTAGTGAGGGAACCATCACTCCTTCTTGCACCCTGATCGCAGGGAAACCTATGCGACCTCTTGCCTTTCCATTTAGTACACGTCACTGTCCTGCCAGTGTCTTCTTGTGATGTCTGGCCAGGAATGAATGGGAGAGTGTGTGCTCTATACACCCTGGCAGAGATCTCAGGGAGATAGGCATGTCCTACTTTGTGGTCAGCAATCACACACGTCTTACCACTCACACTCAGTTCCCTGATGGTAGGAGGGCCCCTGCAGCCCGTCAGCGCAAATCCTGGCTGCCTACACAGCTCATCTCCAGGAGCCTGCCAGCTGGGCTCTGTGGCTCCTGAGCCAGATGTGGTATAAAACCCAGGTAGAGCTGTTGTTCCTTGAACTGTGGGATCATTGGTGGTGTGGGGGAAATGGAGAAGATGAGTCATCAGGGAGGCTGGCCTGAGATTTTATGTGAACATTTTTCTGGCTGGAAATCTCAAGTGGCAGCACTTTCTACCTAGAAGTTTCTTAGCTCCTACTTAGGTGGGCATTATCTATAAGGATGCATGTTCTGGTTTTGATGTATAGGCTTCTGTATTAAATCTGAATGTTTGGGCATACAGTGGAGACTAGCAAAGTATTTCCAAGTATTTTCAGCTTAAGAGCCAAACCCAGGGTGAGGACTTGAAGTAGTGTCAGCAGTAACAGCTGACCTTAAATGGATAAGATTTGTTTTAATTTGAAGTGTAGGTAAAGGTTTGTGTTTGAGCTCTGAGCTCTTGTCTTAAAGTTCAAAAGCCACTGAAGAGATGTTGCAGTCTCAAACATAGGTTGTGGCTGAGATTGGAGATTTAGATATTCTGCTTTCCTTTCTACTGGCTGCTCTATAAAATTTTAAAAAATTTTATTGAATTATGCATTGCTTTTCTATCACTGTGTGCCTGTGCTAGTTATTTTGTCCTGGGAATCTTGTCCCAGCATGTGGTAGAGCAGAACTCAGAACAGAACTCAGAGTAAAGCACGAGACATTTGTGTCATGATAAAAGGCTAGATTTGGGAAGTGAAAGAAGAGTAGCAGCCTGTGTTTGGAATGAAGGCTTGCTTTTGGATGAAGGAATGAGGTTGTGGTGGAAGAAGATAAGAGCCTGTCCTTATTGCTGGCTAAAAAGTCACTCAAAATAATCCGTCCATGTCACAGCTAGTCTTTAGCTAAGACAAAATAAACCTGGTCATGGCAAGTTTGGCTGACCTGGCTTGTTCCTGAAGTCCCCAGGTGAATAAGAAAACTCGTGCAGACACCTCAGCCAATCATAGCCAGTCCAGAGAGCAGACAGATCACTGCTCAAGGAGCTGGACAGGGCTCAGACTCAGACCAACCAGTGTCTAGGGCCAGGAATTTTGGACTCCCTGTATAAGAAGGTTTCGAGCGATAAAACAGGCTGTGCCTTATGATCAAGACTCTTATGATCAAGAGTCATGATTTCTGTCTCCCTACCTACGACCAGCACGTAATACCTCCGGTATTGCAAGGAGTTTGCTTTAAGTTGTTGGAACTCTTATTCAAGAAATTGGGCTATTTTAGTTTTAAGTGTTACTTTTGTCCTAATCTGCAGACATATGTGCTCTCTGACTTAGAAAAGGACTTCTTCTTATTAGAAACTAGGCAAAGAAGGAAAAAGCCTCATCCAATGACCTGTTGACAGGGTGTTTCTGCACCCTGAAGGCTTTTCACATGTAATCATACGCTCTTGGCATCACACTTTTTTTAACTGCATCATAGAAAGGATACATTTGCATGGCCTGGTGGCAGATGCCTGCCTGGGAATCAGACCCTTCATAAGAGATATTTCCATGAAAATCAAATCATGTCTTCTAGGAATTGATATGCTTGCCAGCTTTTCATCCTTATTATACTGAGCTATTGGGTCTCCAATGTGCTTAAGCTAAGCAGGGGTAGGTGAGTCACTGTCATAGGTCAACACCTGTCCTTTCATGAAGATTCAGCAAAAAGATTGGGCATTAATTAAATGCCTATTAATCTTCTTGTGGAATTTTTTACTAGCCTAGAGCTTCATGATCGTTGTTATGGAAGTACTGTCAATGAGATTTAAAATGGAAGCTCTGATAGTTAAGGACTATATAACAATTTTTTTAAGCACAAGGTCATTAACCACCAAATTCCAATTTAGGTAATTGCATTCTATCTAGTTAAATCCCCCTCTCCTGAAGATTATTTTTCCTTTTGTGAGCAGTCCTGCAATTTTGTTATGTGCTATTAAACAGCTGCCATATTGCTTTGCTGCAGTGCAGTAATAGGAGAAAGAATCACTTATTTCCTTGCTTTCAAATTGCTTCTGGAAGCATATTAATGTAGAGATGTGTAATGCTGTCATTGCAAAACTGTAGATCCAAACTCCCTTTTAAGAAGAGGACTGTGATCTGTGTGAAAGTTGGGGTGTTTGTCCCCAAAGGGAGTATTTACTGTGCTTTTTGCTGTTGTAATGTGTGGTGAAGAGAAGCCTTAATCTTTCAGGTTTGGTGATTTGCATGTTTTTGGGATGGCTTTATATACAGCATAAGTGAATGCTTGAATAAGCTTAGTTTATTGGGAAGCAGTTGTTTATTTTTTTTTAATTCCTAATATACCTTATTAGAGACAGGTAAGTGCTGTATCAGCTGGGTATGCAATGCAATGCAACACATACCTGGAGCCTGGCTTGTCTCCTGATTGGAAAGGAGTTGTTGTGATGCAGCACATGAGCAACCAGCCAGCTGGTTTGTTTAGGTTAATTTGTGCTTTGATAACTGAAGGCTGCACTGTGGAGTTGCAGATCATGGAGCTGTTTCAGCTACAAAATTAATACAGTCAATATTTGAGATATGATTATGAGAATGGCTAGAAGATTTTTTTTTCTTTTATAAAACCTAAACTCTGTTATATAGGATTTGAACTCAAGCTTGGATGGGGAAATA
Source organism: Brachypodius melanocephalos (assembly GCA_013398615.1). NCBI lineage: Eukaryota > Metazoa > Chordata > Aves > Passeriformes > Pycnonotidae > Brachypodius > Brachypodius melanocephalos. The sequence continues at coordinate 3,369,218 of VZSR01003524.1, read as the reverse complement.
GGATGGAAAGCATACAAACATGTTTCCAAACCAACTGCATAGCATTTATCTTATGAATTTATAAAATGTTTGGGACTAAATAATGGGTATGCCACACGGCACCTTACAAATGGATCCTGATGAGAGGCTCTGCAGTTTAGTACTCTGTCATTTTCTTGCTTTTTATGTACCAACCCCTTGGTGAAGCTATTGGCCATTTGGGCTTCTGTTTTGCTCTCAAGCATGAGGTGTTGCATTTCCAGCTGATTTCAGTGGTGTAGGAGCAGCAGGTCAGGTCCTAGATGAGCAAAAGCTTGTATGCACACTTAATTTTTAATACTGGGAGCTGTGTTTTACAGAGTATTGAGCAGGGTGACTTCTTAAAGCTGGTATGACTATGTGTACTGAGGAGCTGCCTTGCAGCTCACTAGCTTTAAAATCCACTGAATGGGGGCTTTTTGTACCTGCCTTGCACCTGCTGCTTAAAAATCCCACCTTGTTTCTGGAGAGGCCTTTCTGGTAACTTTTACTGGCGGCATTGTTGGCTTGGACTGTGTGCTCCATGCACAAAGAAAACAGGAATGGCCTTCAGAATTTTGGCTGGAAACAGAGGAAACCTCCTCATTTATTCCCCATCTCTTCCCTGCCTGGTTCCACAGGTGTCATTTATATATGAGTCAGTGGAGGATAGGATGGCTGGTGATGGCAATAACGGTGTTTCATGCTGGCACTGCTCTCTGAGAGCCAAGTGCAAAATCAAGTGTTGGAGGAGAAAAATAAGTGTGTGTGGATTGATGCTTTTCTTGGTGACAGTGGCAGGCAGGGCCACGATGCATGGAGACTGTCTGCTGCCAGAACCACTGCCTTTTGCATGCTGTGTGGTTAAAGGGACAACAAATCTGTTGCTCATTAAGCTTTGGGTGAATGTGTTATGTATGTAAAATATGCCCATGTTGAATACCAGTTTGGGCAATTCGTTTATGTCCAGTGAAGTTATAGGTGTGAATTCTGTAGCATGTTGTACTTGTTTCTCCCTGTCAAACCGTGGACACAGTCAAACCCTGGACACAGTATTCATAACGACTTGATGTAGTTATATAATAAACAAGCATAATCTGCAAATTTATTGCAAATCTGATAGTGGTTGGTAATTGTCTTAAGGCCTGAGCTCCTGTAATCATCTGAATTTTACTTTTCTTTTTCACATGTGTGTGTATAAATAAATAAAAATAATAGTTTTCTGCATTTCTAGTAGATAGAGAGAAGCTTGGAAATGTGACCAGAAAGTATAAAAATACATCAAAAATTGAGTGGCTTATGAATTTTAAGCAGCATTCATCGTTCTTGAGGACCTAGGGATCATGGATTTCTGCTCTTGGGATCATCAGTATCAGCTTCTATGTGCTGTTGAAGAACAGTAAAATGTATATGTTTTTCATGTGCCTCCATTTTAAAGGCAGCTCTCCTTTTTCTCTTAAAAAGTCTATCTCAGAAGACACATGAAGAGTCTGGCATTTATTTGAGGACTTTTGACAGCTTTGTATCATTCTAGGTAACTAGGCAGATGTTGCTGCTGTGTCCTCCTTCCAGCGAAGGAGAACATATCTGTACACCCAAGCCCCACGAAGTGCACTTTTTTTTTTTTGTAAGAGGTTATCTAACCCCTCTGCACTCCACAATATTCAAAGTCAACTTTGCAGTTGTTCCTGTTGCATGGGAAACAGAGCTGCCCAGCGCTCTGCAGTGGGTGTGCAGTGTTGGGGGCGTTGGTGTTTCCATGGGCATGTGCCAAATGCTTTTCAAGATTTAAGAGGGAGCAAGACTGCTGTAGGTTCTGCTGGGTTTTCTGCCACTCTGCCAGCCTCCCTGCTGGAATGAAGCTTGCTATTAGCAAATAAGGGTGACTTTTAATAAGTCAGTTGTCCATTATCATGATTAATATTTGAAGGCACTGAATGCTGTGGATCAATCTGTCATCAAGTGCTCTCCTCCCCTTTTGTGTTAGCAATGTGCCTTAAAGCAGACATGTCCTACTCTTGTGAACTGATCTTTAATTTCCCTGTTAATTCTACCCTTGTAAAGCTGATAGGCTTTACCCCATCTAACTCTACCTGTCTGAAAACCATCCAAGGTCTCTGTATATATTTGACAGACTGCAGCAGGAAATTCAGTGTGCTTAACTGAACCCCTCCCTTTGGAGCATAAAGCAGACCTCTGGAAGTTACTGTTCTTCCTTTAGAAAAGAAGTAGTTTCTGGATAGCAGGCTGTAGGATTTAGGATTGCTATGCTGTTTGGTTTCCCAGATGCCCTAGAAAAAGGCAAAGGGAAAGATAGCAAGCAGGTTTCATTTTGGAAATTGCACAGTCTGAGCATTTTAATGTTTCCATAATGAAATATTGGGTAATCTTGGTTTTGTGGGAGAAGAAGAACCCCATCCACCTGGACTCTGGACTGGGGAAAAGTAATTCTCTGAATTCCAGCTGTTTCTTGGGATAGCTGTTTCCTGATTATGGTTGGTAGGCAGGTGGCAGGGGAAGCATGATACAGCTCAGAGCCTTCACAATAGTTGGGAAGGAAGTTGTCTCTACGAAACTAATGGCAAGGGAGTGCCATTAGTGCGGGTCACTTGATATGCAAATTTACGAGGTCAAGTTTGGAGGAACCGTTTGCACAGTCAGAAGTGGTGTAAATGGGATTTAAACTCATGCATTGTCATTAATAACACACGAGAGTTGGATATGTTTGAAGGGGATTTGCGTGCTTGAGACCTGTAAGAAGTTGGCTGGGTTGTGTGTTTGTGAGATGTATGCAATTCCAGGCAAGTGGGCAGATGTAAAGGGATAAGGTCGAAATTGGGTTGGCTTGCAAGACGGCCCTGTGTATCTAAGCACAAAAGTTGAAACAGGATAAATCCCTGCCTCCCATCCCTTTATCTTATTCCCTGGAGGCTTTATTTTTGTAGTGAGAGCTCAAAGACCATGGTTTGGAAATGAAGCAGGACAACAGCACATACAAAACCAGGGCTCTAACTGAAGATTCAATGTTTGTAGGGTCTAACAAAATTGGAAATAAGGCTGAAAATTCGTGGTGCGTCCTTACTGTCTTCATTCAAAGCTCTGAGCATTTTTGTGGTTATTCGAGGATAGATTCCTACTGTTGGAGGAACGGCTAATTGCAAAGCACAGAGGAGCCTGTGGTTTGGGAGAGGGGTATTTCTGCTGTGTGTTTGTAATGCCCTGTTTCCCTAATATGTTTCAAACCCAATAAAAGACCTTGTAGGCCTCCATGCCCTGATGCTTTAGGAAAGCGGGGCTAGGATCCTTACTGCAACAGCTTTTGATGATGTATCTTGATATAGTCCCTGGGTTTATGGCCAATGAATGTGGAAAGTGCAGGAAAGCAGGGGAGAGAGCATAGAAGATGCAAGTCATATAATTGTCTGGTATAAATCAGTGTTATTCTCTTATACCTAGTAAGAACAGACCTCTATGCACTAGCCATTGCTCTTCAGGTGAGGTTGGGGAGATTCTTCTTGTTTTGTCATAGAGCACCGTGTATTTGTAGCAGTCTGGGGGGTATCTGGTAGTGCTGGGCCTGAAGAGAGGGATGGTGTGCTCAGCTGGGATGCAGGGATGGTAGCAGTGCCTGTGCTGGGGGACACCTCCATCCCTCTGAGGAGTGCATTGCTGAACCGAAACAAATGCTGAAAAACCTTTCTGGAGCATATTGTGCTTATTTGCTGGATTTGCCTTGGAGATGAGAACCATTTATTCTTTGAAAAATGGTCAGTTTGCCTTTTTCAGCCTTTGTGAACACTGGAGCAGGGTGTGATAGAGTGCAAAAGGGACTCTTGTAGGAATAGAAAGGGCAATAAAAATGCTCATTTTGAGTTCAAGACCTAAAAAATACTCTGACCATACTTCTAATTGCATGTCTTATTATAACAATGTGAATTAATGAAATTAACCACTAACAAATTGACCAGCTGCTTATTTGAGGACTTGACACTCTTCCCACCCTAGACCATGGGAAAGGGCCTGCTGCTCTGGGTTGTGAGCATAATACTTTACAGTAGCTGCTGCAGGTGAGGAACAGTCAACAGAGTTGCAGCTCCTCTGCAGCAAATGGCCTGCAGCTGGTCCCAGTATGGCTAAGATGAGGCTATGAAAAACTTGGCCTGTTACAGATCTATGGAGAAAACAGGAGCAAAGAGCCTGCCAAGCTGTCAACCTCAAAGAAAAGAGACCTGGAAAGATCGTTATGGTCCTGGAAAGCACTATCTTTGGATAGGCAGTGTCTTTTGGTGTACAAAGGCTCTAGTCTGGTGTAAGATGGACCAGGCTCAAGATTACACCCACTTCTGTCCTGTGCTTGCTTTGCCCACTGGTTCTGGTTGGCCCAGGGCACCTTGGTCAGCCCCTTTCTGGAGTGTCTCATATATCTCTGTGCCATTGCCTCTCCTGTGCTTCACTGCCTGCTGAGAGGCAGGGCTGAAGGAGGTCCTGTTTGACAAGTGTTTCTCTTAAATGGGGTTTTACAGCCTCTGGCTGGTGGGGGCAATGGGATGAGGGCTGAGAGTGGTGGGAAGGATCATCAGCTGGGGCTGCCTGTTTGGAGGGACAGATCTGGTGGGGAATTGGGCTTACCCTGGTCTTTGTCACTGCTGTTCCTTGGGCTGTGAATTTGTGCTGTGCTACCTAACTCCTGTCAGCTGTGCTCCTCCACCAGGAAGGGTCTGCTCCCTACCTGCATCCCCTCCTTGCAGGAGTTCTCTGGGCTCAGATGTGGAAATGTGAAGGAATCATCTCAGTAAAAGCTTTGAAGGATGAGAGGCTAGCTCAGGGGGATGGTTTTTTATTCCATGTTGAGAAGACATCAGAGTTGTGACCAGTATCTGGGGCATGAGGCTGAGATGAGCAAAGAAGGCAGATGAGAATGCAGCTGGACTTGTAAAATGAGAGATGAAGTGTGATGATGAAGATGTAAGATACTGATGGGAAATGATAAGTGGAGGTTATCTAGGTTGGGAACAGATGATGCAAATCCCTGCTGACCTTGGCAGGCATCTTAGCAAACCCTTGAAATCAATGGTATTGGAGGCAGCTGATAGATCTGAGACAATCAGCATGTGTGCTTGATCTCTGACTGCAAGGCCAGTATGTGGGGATGGAGGTGGAAGGTTTAGCTTGGTCTCCCTGCCTTCTCCTTCTCCACTTTCTCTATGCCCATTGCATCAGTGCAGACTGGGGAGGAGAGCAACCCCCTCAGGTGGGATGGGGGATGCGCAAAGCTGTGCGAGACCATCTGTCCCCCTGAGACAGTGGTGCAATTGACACTTCCGTACTGCAATTCATCCAAGAGGAAAGAGAAATCTGTCCTGCCTAATGACACATTACACTCCTGCTTATCCTTTCTTCTTTTAGTTTTCTCTTTCCCAGTCTCCCCTTGTCATCACTTGCTCTGCTCCAGTCTATAAAAGAAGCCATTGTTGCCCCTCCTTGAGTGTGGTTTGATGCTGCTGAGTCTCAGCAACTCCTTTAGCAGACTCCCCTGTGACTAGCCACCCTGTCTATCCCTTTTCCTCCCTCTCTGTGGCAGTCTGTCATTTTCCCCCTCTTTTATTATTTCCCTTGCTGTCATTCCTGGGTTTTGCTGCTAGCAGCCTGTTTGCACTGACTGTTCCTGCCCTTGAATTCGTTCCATCTGTTAAATGCCTCTCTTGGCCCTTGTTGTGGACATCAGGCTTCCTGGGGTGAAAGGTCAGGGCTTCAAGGGAAGACCTGGAGGTAGCAATTAAACAGAGGACATCACTCATTGGCTTATTTAAAATGAGGAAAAAGGCCAGGGCTCTGCAGAGGTGAGTTTGCCTGTGAAAACAGCAGATATCTGCTATCTCTGGGGGAGATTCCTACATGGTAGAATTGCTTCTTCCTTGTACTCACAGGCTGCTTCCATCTCCCTTTAGAACATACCAAGCCCAGATCAGCTGCTACCTTCCTGTGCTCTCTGACATGCTCGTGGCACCTCTGACATCCCTGACCTGAACTGTCAGTGTCAGGGAGGACTGAGTTCATTTCTGAGTGGCACAGTCCAAGGGGTGCATCTACCTGGGAGCAGGGACAGGCTGCTGGGAGGTGACGACCCCCTGAGCCAGCCTGGGTGGCATTTGCTGCTGGATCAGCTGGCCCTGGCCTTCTCTGGGATGTAGCTGGTGCTCTGCTAATCCCTGCTAACCAGGTCTGGCTCTTGTGGACTGGCACAGACAGATGTGAGCTCAGCATGCTGGCTGGGAGCTGTGTGGCTGCAATCTCCTGGCCCTGTGCCCCAGCTTGGAAGCTGGGCAAGGTGCTCAAGGATTCGCTTGCAAAAGTTGAACCAACAGTGCTGTCTCAGCCTTGTTCCTGACCCCTGGACCTCTGTGAGGGCTGTTTCATCTGTACTTTATTAACTTGATACTGTTTATCACTACCTCCCCAGGGTAGCAAAAAAAATGCTGAAATACTACAAGGGCTTTAAGACTGCTTGTAGGAACTGGATGCTTCTACAAGTGAGAGACAGAGTGAATCAAATGTACTTCTTGGGAGATTTCTCTACTCAAAGAGTCATGGATGAAAAAGGCTGACATCAGTACAAATACGTCCAGGAGAAAGCTGCTGAATGCAGTGCTTATAATGCTAGCTCTGAGATTTGCCTCAACAGGCAAGAAGAGAAGGGAGGAAAGAAAGCACATGGTAAAATATTAACCTTCCTATTGGAACAAGCAGTTTGCAACAAACAGCAGCTGCTCTCTTTCATGGCATGAAAGATGTAGGAGCTCAGGATTCGAGGGTGGAGAAATATTTTCTTCCATGCAGAGGGTGATAGTTTCTTATATCAAAGATCCAAAATATCTGTTCATCTTTTAAGCCCTGCTTACTATTTGGAAGCATACCAAGACATCAGTACTTGGCAAATCTGCCTTGCCCCATCATTCACACACCCCAAAAGGAATGCTCCCTGTCTTTACCTGTATCCTGCATCTTGCTTCTCAGCCAAGAACGCCTCACTCCAGTGTTCCCCTAAGAATACCATGTTCATATTTTCTATAAAATGTTCTACAGATCATTTACCAGCCAGCTAGCAGATGTTAACAAGAATTACTAACAATAATCAAGCTAAAATATATTTGAGAAAAGTAGGTTTTGTGATATATTGCAGTTTTTATGTAATTGTTTTTGTTCACATGTTTACCAACTTGTGATGTAATTTTTGCTTTGAATAAGTCTCTTGGGTTTGTAGGTGATTCTGGCAGGCTCTGCTTTGTCCACATGTGAGATTCAGGCTACACCTTGAAAATGTTTGTCATGAGTGAGTTATATTAAAAAAGACACGCTTATAGAAGTGCAACAGTAATAATATATTGCTGTTGGTACTGCCTGATGTTCAGTGCCACTGGCCAGCTGAGATATTTCTTAATGAGGATTTTTCTTCCCTCAAGGCAAATTTTTCTTGCCTTTTTCTTTCTCTGTGGCTGCTTTCTGATTCATTTTCTTGATGGAGGAGTACGCCTCCCAGCTTTGGCGTTTTCTTCTCTCTTCTCTGTACTTGCTGACCCACTGTTTAGCAGCCTCTGTGCTGGCAACTGCTCTTATCTTCCCATATGGACCCCTCTCTGGAAGCGGGGTTTTAGTGAGTGGAGGAAGCTCTAGATGTTATCCCACTTGTTTTATACAGGAAGATCCTTCGGGGACAGCAGTCTTCTCACTGTTTTCTTGTAGCATTTTTTTTTCATCCCAAGCTACACTTTCCCAATTTTCTTTTTTCTTGTAGGTTGACCCTGTTATCTTTCCCTGCGTGGACAAACTCCTCATATTATATGTTTTCTTCCTTGCTGTAAGCTTAGTAATGCTTTTCCTTCTTTTCCTGCCCAGCAGGATTTCTGAAGAATCTCTCACAGTTCATACAAGGGCCAGAACACAAATAGAACCAAAGAAATGGAAGACGTAGTTTCCATTGTTACATGAGGTAGTAGCATGGCTTTCAAAAGCTGTCCAACTTTTCCATTGTAACAGTCTTTTTATCCATGAATACAACCTTAATTTGAGGTCCAGGAGGCAAGGATCAGGCAAAACTCTGGGGAAGGATACTGAAGTGGGGGACTGAGAAGCCCAGGAGGAAGATAAGGCCACTAGGTCAGGCAGCCAGCAGGGGTCTGAAGTGGAAAGCTTATCCACCAGTTATCTGCCCTTCAGAGTGGAGGGACTGGGCAGCAATGGCATGAGGGAGCTGCCTGGAGAGTGGACTGTTTGGGCTGGGCAAGGCTAATGAATGGGCAGGTTAAGTGGGATGGGTGAGGAGAAGGTCTGGGTGGGAGAAGCCAGCTGAGAAGGCTGGGGCAGTGAGCACAAGTGGAGGCAGGGCTGGAGGGCTCAGTCTGCAGCAAGAAGGGGTGAGATGTGAGGGCCCCATGGAGTGGGGTGAGGTAATGTCCCTACCCTAGGGATTCCTACTTATTTCTGTTTCCCTGGTGCCAGCAAACTCCTGTAAGCTCACTGGATAAAGAGGCGCCACATTACTGTCTTCACTGATGCCATCCCTCCCTGTGGGTGCAGGGGTCCTGTGGGGGGCGGGCTGGAGGGGGTGGGGGAACCAAACCTGAACACGTGAACATGCAATGAAAGGTGGTGTTGTGAAGGTGGGGTGGAGAGGGAGAAACTGAGATTCCGTATTCATCCTTAATTTTGTCTCAATTTGTTGGATTGAGTCATATCAAATAGTCCCTCCTAAGCATATTCAAAGCACAACTTGCTACAGCAGCTGCTAATTTATCTCCATTTGGATGGGTTGTTAGAGGATGAGTGAAAGAGGTCGTGGGTTACCCTGCTGCCCAGTGTGGAAGCAGTGTTTCAGAGCATCCAGCAGCAAGTGCTAGTCAGAAAAGCATCTGGGACACTTCTGCATAGACAAAATAACTTTTTTTTATTTGCAGTCATTGACATTCAACTTAGTTTTTCCTCATAGCAGTCATACCTGCTATGTAGGTTTCAGCTCAAGCTGCCAATCAAATGAAGCTCTAAGCAAATGAGGCAGGGTGTTGGAAGGAAGAAAGGTTTGTGGTAGGATTAATTAAAATCAGTGTTGTCAGTGTAGCTGCATGCAGCCTACCACCACATAGGTCAGGTCTCTCTGAAGCCTCAAGTTTCCCCTACAATGCAATAATTAACTATTAAAGTAGGTACCTAAAAAAGGAATCCTCCTTCAGAAAATCATAACCCAGGATTTTTTTCAAAGCACAGAATTAATTGCATTCCTCCACAGTATATTTGAGGTGCTGTTATTTCTTTAAAATGCATTTACAGCATATTGTGATATGTCACACATCCTTTAAATATCCAATAGCTTTTCAACTTTTAAAAATCTATTTCACACTTAGTGGCATGTCTGTAATGCATTTTTCTGGCATGTGTGGCAGATGTCTGGGGAAACTGTATTTTCTTCCATATGGGGGTTATTTTACTGGAAAATGAAAGAGGGTTGACACTTCATTTGATTTTCCCGAGCTGTCACATCAGGGATTCTCTGTCTGGGTGTGAGACATGAATCCAGATCATACATAAACTGCACAAGGCAAGATGTGCTCCCTTCCCTGGGTGAAGGAGGACTTCCCATTGAAGAACATTCTCTGAGGGCTACAGGGGGGTAAACAGGATGGGGAGGTTTGCTCTAGGATACCCTGCTCCATGGGACTTTTCAGCATGCTCTGGACACACAGAAGTAACAGTAAGTCTGTGCTTGGACCTTCCTCTCTGAGGAGGAGGCAGGTGGCAGCTTTGAGGTTACTCAAATCTTAAGGAAACTCCTGATATTTGTGACCCAGGTTCCTGAAGTGAGCTGGCACTTCAGGGTTGTGTGGTGCTGAATTTGACTCATGGAAAGGAGTCATAAATGTCTCTTTAGATATACCAGGCCACCATTGCATGGTTGTGGTTTATGGACAGACAGAAGGGAATTTGTCATCTGTGTTGGCCAACAATCTCTGTCTGCAGATCTGTTTGCAGATCTGTGTTTCTGTTCTGACTTCTTCCTCTCTGCTCTGTCTGAATGTGGCTTTGTGTCCTCTTGTCCTTGTGCTATGGTGAGTTGTCCCTGCGTTTTCTCTCCTGTTCCCAGACTGCACACTGTTCTTGGGGCAGGCCCCTCTGTTGTTTTCCCTGCAATATCAGGGGGAAGGGAGGGAGCTGAGCAGAGAAACTGCTGCAAGGCTCTGAAGGTAATGCCTGTGACAACATTGCCCCTTTACTGAGACAGATGCAGTGGGGATAAATACCAGGTGTCTCTTGCAGAGTAATTAAAAGCACCAGCAGTCCCTGTTTTGTCATGTTAGGATAGAAGAGCCTTCGAGCTTTACATTTCAAAGTTTTGCCTGTGGCACTTGGCACACCCCTCTTGTGCACAACTTGGGAGGCATACTCCTGAGTTTCTGGGTAGTAAAAATGCCCAAGAATTATCTGGCTGTGGTAACAGTTGGAGTCCTCACTGCTAGTATAAGTGAGCACAGGCACACGCTGTCGAGGCATTTCTGGGCAGAGTTTCCTTGGGACTGAGGAGCACAGCCCTGGGGGAAGCTGTCACCGAGGGCACAAAGCTGACAAAGAGGGAAGGTGCTGGATATCTCTGGAAATATAGACATGGAGGCATGCCTCCTTCGTGGAAGCAAGGGGATGAGTGGGTGATTGACCTGGAATGTCCCCCACTGGACTGAGGGTGTCAGTGATCCCATCAGTGAAACCAAAGGTGACGGGTTAGGCAGATCTAGCAGGAGAACACAAAAGTAATTATTTCCTTCCCCAGCCTCTTGACTTCTCTGGGTACTTCTTGAGCGCAATTAAACTGATTAGTGTCATGCACTTGAGATTTTGTCTTGTACCTACAGCACTTCCTTCCCATTCTTGTTTGCATGTGTGAATGATATCCTCATCCATTGCTGTGACACTTCTCCCCACTGGACTCAGGATTATTCTTTTCTGATGATTAATGTTTTCATGGGTCTCAGGTAGCTTTTCAGGAACACAAAGATATTCCCAGTGGAGGATCTGATGCCAAGACTTTAATTGCTGGGTTTAATAGTTAGACCTGGGATTATTTAATCGCATCAAATGACCTCTTCTGAGACACTGCTGCTTCCCCCAAGTAGGTTTATATTTGTAGGCTTATCTCTGCACCCTTTCCCCACCGAGTGTGCTGCTTATGCCTGGTGTCCTCAGGCACGTAGCTACAAGCTTGTGCTTGGAAATTGTGGGAAGGCCTTGTGCACCTCATGGAGTCACTCTCAGTAGAAATGTACTGACAAGGAGTACAGATCACCAAAATGTACTGAAAATTGGCCAGAAGAAAGTGTAAGAACTGTTAGTGCAATGTATGTATTGCTTTTATACTGTTAACTCCTATATTGATACATAACAAAGATGTTTGACTAAGTGATACAATTACATAATAAATCATCTAAGCAAGTTCTTTATTACTCTAGTTTGTATGCATCTGTATAAATGAGATGTGTACTCACCATTCCTTTGCCATCCCTGAAAGATGCAAGAGGATTAGAAAGCATTTGCATTGATGAGTCTTGGGTAAATATTTGACCTGCTGGTGGATTCCTCTGCAATTATCCCTTGGAGAGATTTGCTGTGCCTTCCCCTGTGCATCTGTCTGGGTGATTCCAGAGGGATACAGGGGGGAGGGAGGGGCCTTTCACTGATATTTAAAATCCTGGGGGAACGGAAAAGGTTTTGAGGGGAAGGTGAGGATTTAAACTTGTTTTTACTGATCAAGTGGTAGAGGGAAGTCTGGAGTTAGGAGGAGAGAATAGGTCATGGTGGTAGAAATCTAGTGGGCTGCTGTATGTTGGGCCATCTGGAGGTCACTGATTGTGAGAGTAGGAACTGAAAGGCATGAGACAGTTAAAATCAGTGAGTCCCCAAATGTTCTTCAGGTGCGTTGAAATCTCAGTGCAAATCACCAGTGCTGATGAAAGAAATTGTGCTGATGGTGGAGCGAAGTCCTCCCAACTCTTTCTGGGTGCTTACCTGTGGGATTACATATCCAGGCAGCCAGTGAAGAGGGGTGTGATTTGGTTAAAAAATGGGGTGTGCTACAGGGGCTAGAGTTCATACCCAGGAAATGGGCTGGTAATGAGAGAGCCTTGTTTTGGCAGAGGTGGGGATAAGGCTGCCCCTGCCTGCTGGCTGCATGCAAGGGCTGTTGAGCCTCCAAAGATTCTGGGTTTAGTGTAGGTAGGTTCTCAAGCATTCGAGTTGTATGTGCTGTGGTTAATGAACTCGCACTGCTCGAGTTGCACTGCACTGAGTTACAGAGTTCTCTTTGCTAACCCCAGTTCAGGGTTCCCCCGAGTTACAGAGTTCTCTTTGCTAACCCCAGTTCAGGGCCTCATGGGTTTCTCAAACTGGGTTATAAATTTTAGAACAGAGACCAAGCTCTCTCTTGCAGAACTTTGACCACCTTTCTTGTTTTGGTCAGGGTGAGTATACCATAAAAAACCAGCATTTGTGTCTGTGCTGGTTTCATGCTTCTGTTCAAACCAGGCGTTTACTGAAACAAAATTAAATCTGAGCTGGCAAGTTGCGTTTGAGTTTCAACTTCAGTTGGCTTGTGCTTTGTTCAGATTAATTCTCTTTTCCCCCAAATGCTCGTACCTCCCACCCCATCCCCCAGAAGGGAGGCAGCTGTTGTCACTTCTCTGCTTTCACAAAGGCACAGTGGGAAGAGGAGACAAAGCAGAACATCATCTGCCTTCTCCTCTGGTGGCAGGCAGGGAGCTGAGCTCCCAGAGGAGCTGGTGCCTAGCTACTGCCTGTGCATCAGTGGGGTGCTGCTCCATGGGGATGCTCATGTGGCAGGTCTTGCTGGAGGGAAAGAGGAGGAAGGTCCATGAGAAGAGGCAGCAGTCCAAGCATTGTGAGGGTTCCCAGTTTGGATACTTCACTGGTCCTCTTTGTAGCTGTCTGAGGGAGAACTGCTAGGGAGGACCTCCTGGGATGGCCAGGCAGCCTGGAGCATGGAGACAGCATGGGAAAGAGGACCTGGGGGATGAGACAGAGCATTGTGTCAGTGCTCCTAGGAGCTGGTATGTCTTTAAAGCTGATGTGTTGCTATGGTGTGCCTGACAGTAAAGCTCCCTTGTTGCTTCTCTGATTCGATTCAGGCAAAGAAGAATGGTGAGGGGATTAAAAACAATGCAGAGCAAAGGTGCTCTGTCTCCTGCTGTAGTGTGCTCTCCTTGGCTCCTGCACCCTTCACCGCCTGGGCCTCTCTGCAACTGTCCCCCACAGGGGTTGAGTGAAACAGCTTCCCTGGAACCCACTGCCCCAGGCTAATGTGTTGTTTTCTCGTGTTGTGGGAGCCTGTGGGAACACCTGCTACAGCTTCTGCATGAACAACAAAGCAGAGAGAGCAAAGAGAACTTTCTGGGAACCCAGGAGTGTGGGTGTAGGACTGAAGGCAGCAGAACCAATGGCAGTACTTCCACTAAGGTAAACAGGAACAGAACAGGGTTTGTGGTGGTCTGGTGTTAATTAGCTTCCTTTTCAGCTGTTTCTAAGTGTCTTGATAGTCCTGTAGCAGAAGTGTCAAAAGACCCTGACTACAAGATATTGCAGGTAACACTACCTAGAAAGATTAGTAGCAAGGAAACGACACAGGATACCACTTTAACCCTGTTCATCTTGCTTAGTTCTGTCTCTACCATAAAATTTTCTCACCTTTGTCCATCTCATATTACCTTGTGATCTGACTGTCTAGACCTCCTACCTTCTGGTGCCTTTGCTGTCTCTGCCTTGGCCCCTCAGCTGGGTAAGCCACACTGTTCCATTGCAGTGTGCTGGAGACCAGCTCTACCAACTCTCGCTGTCTTCACTCCTTGCCCCTCCACAACTTGCTCACTCCAGTCTTCTGATTGTGGCCCAATGTCTTGCCCCACTACCTTGTCATGGTCATTTTCTCTCTAAGACTTGCTGTGACGCAGCAGCCCCTCTGCAGCCAGAATGGCCCTCATTTGTCTGTGCCTAAAATCATCCTCCACCTGCAAAATCACTTTCTCCTTTCACTCACCTTATTTGATGGAGAGATGATAGTTGAGTAACTATTCCTTAAGCATCTAATACGGGGGAAATAATGTCTAAAGAAGGAGCAGTGGTGGTAGAGGGAGAAACTCCTGCTGCTTCTCTACATATGCTTGACCATTCTATAGTTCTTGAGCCATTCAGGTCATGTGGGACACCCTTCAGTAGGATGGAACTGCTGCAGGGGCTCCTGGGTGAGCCAAACTCCTGCTCAGGGAGGGAGCTCCAAAATAATGAAGAAACAATCCTGGTTCTCAGATTGCAGCATGCTGAATCTCTCCTTGCTTTAGTAAGCAGCTGCTTCTCCATGGAGAGGTTCCCTGTCCCATGCCAGCTCCCCTTTCACTACAGCCAAAAATACTCCTGTGTTAACTGGAGGCCCTTTCAGTGAAAAGAAGCCCTTTGCTGTCAGGGTTCAGTGCAAACACCCTTTGCTTGGGAAAACTGGACCTGAGTCTTGTTAGGTGAGGTATGCCAGGGAAGCTCTGTTTGGGGAGCCCTGCTGCTCTCTTGCCCCAGGCTGCTCTCCGCTTTTTTCTCTGACCCCATCTTCAGCTCTGCGGGGTCCCCAGGCTCCTGTGCAGCTTTGTGAGTGGGTCTTTCTCCTTCACTGTGAAATGCCAGGCTTCTCATGTCCACACTTGATTATTGATGCATTGACGGTGTCTGAAGTTTGGGTTATTAATCCTGACCTAAGGCCATATCTCAATAATGAAAATAAAACTGAAAATTAATAGAAGAGGAAATTAAGAGACTGAAAGATCATGAAAAGGGAGTGGTGAGGGAGAAATGTGAAAAAAAGAGAGAAAGAAATTCAGTTTGGGACTTGATTTCTCTGGAGGTAGAGTGGAGAGAAGGAAAAATCTAAGTCTTAATAGGGCAAGAGAGGACAGAGAGGTGGATGGAGAGAAATGAGGGTCAAAGGAGCCCTTGCCTAGGCAGTCTGCCATGGGCCTGCTGAGAAATAAGCAGGGCTAGGCTGAAGCAGATGGGGAGTGAAGGATTGCAAGCCTGAAGGCTGCATGAAATATTTAAGATGCTTCATCAAACTATTTCCTCAATGGTGGTGAGATTCTGGATAGGAGGGACAAGAAAAATTTGGCTGATAGAAAGAAATTTAAAAGAGAAAATTCTGACAGCATGTAGCTCTCTTCTTTACATCTCTCCTCTTATCTCTCTGGGGCCCTGGGCAAACTGGTCTGGTGGCATTTGTGGTGGGTGAGGGAGGGAGGGCAGTTGAAACCAGACAATCTTTAAGGTCTCTTCCATCTCAAGTCATTCTAGGATCTTACATTCTCCAGAGGTGAGATATGTAGTTATGCTGTACACGAGGGCACGTTTCTTCAACATCTGAGGCTTTAGTTTACTTTCACTTTATATTTCCTCCCATTCTTCCTCTTTTCCCTGTTCCCCAAATTCACAGCACCTGTCACACAGTAACCAACTTCAGCCTAGCTGGGTCTCGCAGGTCTCTCCTACTCCTGGGGTAGGGTGTCGCTCTGCCCCCTTCAGATACAAATGTGTCTTCCTTGACCCTCTCAGGTCCTTTTCTTCCTCTACTTGGTGCCTGGTCCTTCGACATCTGCTCTTGGAAGTGGGATGACCTCCATCAGTTCAGTGAAGCCTTGAGCTCAACTTGAGGTGATGCAGGAAGCAAATCTGGTTGTGAAAGTATCCGCAAGGGTTTCTCTGACTTTATCCCACATTGGCTTACAAAGGCAAAATTCTTGAAGTATAACGAATGTCACTGAGTGTCTGAGGATCCAGGCAATAGCAGAGCTCAAGAGAAATCAGAAAGCCCAATTGTCTCAGCTTATGAGGTGTTGGACCACTGTGTCCTGCATACTACCTATTTACAAATATTGTTACGCAATGCCATCACCCTTTGCTTTTCCTGCTTCCTTTTCCTCCATGAGAGCAGAGAGACCTGTTGCCTTTAGGCTGGATATGTGTAATCACCATGACCTAGTCTGGGAACTGAATCTAGACAGAAGAGAAAACCATGTCCATTAAGTTAAAAAATACAATAAATAACTACTATGTTCTCTCCCCATGCCCTGCAAATACAGCCTTAAATTCACTTAGTAATTTAAATCAGGCTTTGGTTATGTTAAAAAAAAAACAACAACAAACTCAACACCTGTAGCAGATGCTGTTTTTAAATGTAGAAAGAAGTCCAGACTTAATTCTGAATGTTTCAGCTTTGGAGACGTCATTTAGGGTGGCAGGTACTGCATCTTTCTTTTGTGATCTCCCTGTGTGTGGTGTGTCCTGGCCATTGTTTGCTGCCTCCCTGTCCCTGTGAACTGTGCCTGAATTTTCCTAAGATGGTGGAATTGTCTGTTCCCGCTGCTGGTCCAGCTGAGGTCTGCAGGTGACAGGTTAGCAAGTCCATGTTAGTTTTTGGGTTTGGGAGTTTTTTTGAGTGGGGCAATAATAGAAGGAAGGATATGAAGTATATTTGACATGGTTCATGAAGAAAGTGAGCCTGGGACTGGTCTACAGGTTTTCTTGATTCTTCTCTTCATCAGAAAGTGTCACAGGACACAGACAATTGCTGCTGTATTTAAAGGCAGGATGCGCTATAGGTCTATACTAGCATGAGTTAATAAATGTGAAGGAGTGAACAAAAAGTAAATGTTATCTCAGATGACAAAATACCAGGCTTTCATAATGAACTAGCATCTCTTCCTAGAATTGATGGCTTCCAATAAACCTGAGCTGGTTTTTTTTCCACCCTTTGGTATTCACAGAGAGAAAATATTCAGAAAACCCTTTGGGCTTTCCCCCCATCATTCTTGTAAAAGTTCCTAGGTATTGAAATATGTGGTTAAGGCCTTTGTTACAACAGCCACAGTACAAGACAGTAGCATTTCATCTGATTTCTTCCAAAAATGTGAAACATGTATCTGAATTTGCAAGAGCAGTATGGCAGTTCATATCTGAGTAGATTATGCATAGGAAGCCTGCATGTTGATGCTGTCTCTCTATAATCCTGTATCAAGACTGATATTGAGCATTACCTTAGATCTCCTCAAATGTTCTTATTCTCTTTGGCTATTCTCACTCCTCCCTCATTAGGAGGAATCCATGAAGGAGGAGTGAAAAATAGAGAAACCTGATTTGGCTCAGGAAGTCCTTGAGCTGAGAGTGGCAGCTGGAAGAGTGCCTAAGGGAAGTATTGCGTCTGCTCATCCCATTTTTACACACTTCTCTGAGCATCTGTGTTGCTGCCCAGTCTGGACAGATGTTTGGTCCAACTTGAGGTGCTCATTTTTGTTGTTTTTGTTATATTATTCTGACTGCTCCTTGACTCGTCTAGGCTGGGAATCTGTAAACTCTTGGGTCAATTGTGGTTTTTGTGTTTCCTTTCTGCTTAATTCTTATTACCGTCTGCCATCCCCTCTTCCCCTTTCTTTCAAGACACTTGTCCTTTTGATAGATGTTCCCATTTAGGGGGACATAGGATCTCCAGCTCTGGAGGAAACAGGATCTGCTCTACTCAGCACCTCTTGGTGGGGTTTTCTTGCTCATGATCAGTAACCGTATGGGGTTGGAGACCACAATCTCAGCACCTGGTGGTGCCCACCCCATGTTTTTACCTGTTGCTAGAGCACTGAGGGAGCAGGCTGGACAAGTATCCCTGTCTAGGCTCTGTGGTGTTCCATGTTCCACCCATCCTGCTTGAAGGCAGATCAGGAGTAATAGCTCTCCCACAAGAGAGAGGTAAATATAGGCTTTGACTCTGCCCTGTTGGAAAATAAATACAACATAGAGATGAACTGCTTGCTTCGAGAGGATAAAATGTCCTCCAAGTGGAGGGTCCTTGGTTGGACACACTAGCTTGGCTCTGATTAACCTGTACACTGAATTCTGCTTTAAGGCTTGCTTCCTTTGTCATCTCCCTCTCTTTTTTGAGTGTATACGAGCGTTTGGTGTAAACACTTAATTGTGGTGATCTTTTCCTTCTGAGCTGTGATAGTTACAGTCCATTATTACAAAGGAAAATCTAGACCAACTTCTTTACTTGGAGGCTCAGCCAAGACTTGAAGCTCATTTGAGGACAAATCTGTAGCACAGAATCAAGTACACAGGTGATCAGCAGCCCAAGGCTGCTGAAGGAAAGCACTGGCAGGGCAGAAGTTTTGTTCCACTACACAAAACCACAGACCTGTTGCATAACTATTGCATTTCCCATTTGTGGCTTTACACCAGATCTGCAGTATTTTCTATACTCTCAAAGCAGCTCAAGCTCCCACAGACTGGAGTAATGATTTAGTCATAACACCAATATATGCCAGCAAGAGATGCAGGTGACTTAAATGAAACCAGTTTTCTTTTGCTGTTGGATGGGTGTTTGTGTGAGAGATTCACTTATTTCTGACTTTTCTTTAAAATCATATTCAAAGTAATTTGTGTTATTTTATATGAAGTTGTCCTCCTATCCTCTCAATGTTTCTTTTATAATAGATTTAGCTGTGGGTGTGTTCCCAAGCTTCTTTCTTTAGACTCAATATAATTCGAGGTTTTAAGACCTACTAAGCTGTTTTCTAAAGTCATGCTTACTGCTCAGGACTATACCTAATAAAATACTGCAGGCATGAAGTAGTCTGGAGGAAAGGCAAGGGAATGAATGAACACAAGCTTTGATGGGCATCCAAGAAACAGTCTTGTAGTTGGCAGGAGTGTTATTTAACTTCTTGACAAGAATGATGAGCAAATGCTGTCTGCCTTGGTAAAGCCTGCTTTCAAGCCCCAGGAGCTGATCCTTGTTCACAGGAGTTATACTGAGAATAACACAGACCAATGCTAATGCAGACAAAGGTGATAAAGGCTTTGGAGGGGTGGATCATCAGTGAACCCACTCCCCCATCTTAGTAGAAGCATTCTGTACACCTAAATAAGTCAAAAAGGAAAATGAAAAAATGTTTGGATATAGCTGATGTTAGCAGTTTTGAAGGGAATTTAGGCTGAGGGCAGGACAGATGTTGAAGGGAGGGATTAATTCAAATTGGATAAAGTGCCTAATTTGCCTAAGAGGTTGCTTAAAGAAAAATGACAATTTGTAAAAATTCTGCCTAGCTAGAGTTGGGCTAGAGTTTAGAAGGTGAGAAAGATTGTCCAGCAGCCGTTGACAAGACGGAGGGTGTTCAAGAGGTGTTCACTTGCCAGCGGGTGGTGCAGCCTGATGAGCAGTGGGGTGGGGACACTGATTCATTTATTTATCATCTGGCTGAGCTCTCCCTTGTGGGTTATCCCTGTCTGGGCAGAAGGCAAGATGAGACTCTATGAGAGAGCCCTGATTAAAAGAGGAGGAAGGATGAATATTGTGCTCCTCAGAGAGGGGGGGCTTTGTAGGAAAACCACTCAGGTGTATGTGCAACATTACCTTGAAGTCTCCTGTAGTAGAATATAAATGCCTTCTTCCCAAACCACTCTCTCCCTCTGTTTTATATTTCAGGCACCTCGGTCCCCATCTAATGTTTTATCACCTTGATGCTCTTGCCTTACTAAGTACGTCTGCTTCTATCTCTCTAATCTCTTCACATCACCTCCTCAGGGTGCTTTCTCCTTTGTCTCTTACCGTTCTCCTTTAGCTGATGCTACTTTTCCCACCCTTCACTGATGCATTGCAACCTCAGTTGACATTTCTGCTTTCCTTTGGAGCAGTGGTGAGAAGCACTGCTTTGTGGGTAGCAGAAAGGGAGTGCAGCTGTGGTACCCTGGGGGAGCTGGACATCTGGTGCTCCCTGGCTTGGGAACTGGCCCCTCCAGGCTTCCTATATAACTTAGGTCAGCTCTGATCTTTGGTGGCATAGAAAAACCAGTCTTGAAAACCTTGGCTCTATGTTCATGCAAGGAGGGAATTGATGGGGCTCAGAAACTTTCCCCAATGTGGCAAGTGATGCTCAC
Source organism: Brachypodius melanocephalos (assembly GCA_013398615.1). Lineage (NCBI taxonomy): Eukaryota > Metazoa > Chordata > Aves > Passeriformes > Pycnonotidae > Brachypodius > Brachypodius melanocephalos. The sequence continues at coordinate 3,349,211 of VZSR01003524.1, read as the reverse complement.
AGATGTTGCAGTAGTGAGCCTTTTGCTCCTGCTCTGGCTCTTCCCACATAAATCATCCTCCAGGTCCTGGTGCACAAGGGCAGTTTGGATGGCAGCTGAGGGACAGGAAAATATTGTATGTCAAATGGAGAGAGGGCTTGACGATGAGAGCAGAAAATAAAGCAACCTGGAATAAGCATGGATTAAAGCTGTTTGGGGCCTGGGGACAGATGCATATTTCCTAAATGATGTGACAGGGAACTGGCCAGAAGGATGTGAAACTGCCAGAAGGGCTGATGATGCTGCTGCTCTGCCAAGATAGTTTTCTATCCACCTTCAGCAGAGTTTACCTGTGTGATCACCCAGCTCACCTGGGGGGCAGAGGGCCCTAGATGTCTACAGCCTGTGCAGACCTGTTCTGCATGGGCACCCCCAGGAGAACTGCTAACAAGAGCTGCTTGAATAGCAAAGGGGCTGTGGTCAGCTGCAACCTCATGGTGAAGCCGTCCGCAGGCTTTAGCGTGTATCTGAAGCACCTTGGCATTGCAGGCTCTTGAACTCAGGTGAGCACTATGCTAGTACACCCAAGTCACTTCAGAGAGCCTGATCCCCTAGGAGTGTGTTTATTTGTCTGAGGGTTGATTTCTCATTTTCAGACAGGCTTTTCACTAGGGGTGAGATGTGGAGGTGAAGGCCCACGGAGATGCCAGCACCCCACCAATGACTAGGATGGGAGCCTGATTTACCAAGTTAAACTTCATCCCTACCTTCCCATGGGCTCTCTGTCTCCTGGCTGAAGGGACATGAGGGGAATCTGAATTAGGGGTGTGTGAGAGAGAATTATCTGCCATTATCCCATTATGTGTAATGAGCATGTATTGTTTGATTGTTGTCCTGCTCTCCTGGACTGCTATCAGCCAGAGTGCACCATCTCTGTGCTCATCAGTAATGGCATCCTGTCCTCATGGGATGCTTTCATAAGGGATGAGACTGGCATTTTGAGTGCTGGCAGTTTTGTTCCCTGGTGCTGGTTTCTAGGAGGTGATGAGGCTGTAAGTGGAGCTGTGTGTGTATGTGAACGTGCAGCTGTTCCTCAGGTGTAGGACACGAGGAACTTTAACTCCTGAGCTCTTTCTGCTGTTGCCTTTTCTCTGCCTTCACTCCCCAGATCCTCTCTAGTATTTGCCTTGGCAGGAAGAAGTGTCCCAGTGTGCACAAGGCTTAAAAATACAAGAAGAATTGGAAGTGTTTCAGCTTTTTTGTACATATTTCAATTTTTCCTTGCAGTTTACAGTGCTAGACACGCTGGATCTTATTATATAAAGATGTTGTTTCTTGTCATTAATCCAATGTGTGGTGGTTGTTGGCAGTCTCAAAATTTGCTGTTCTCCTTGGTTAATAGCTATCTCCTGGCATGTACAGACTTGCTGTAATTTAACCCTATTGAGAATGCTTGCTCTTTAACCCTAGGACAAGAGGAAATATCCTTTGTTTTGTTTTACCCTCTTAATTTTAGTCATGATATAAAAAATAACTCTGGCTGAAGCAATAGAAGTCCAGCAAAACCTGGAGTACTCTTTTGGAGGAGCATGACTTTCCAGTTTTGTCCATTCAGCTTAGGCAAGAGTCACAGCACTATATTTTGGGTCCACCAGAATTGAGCACTGGATTTATTGTCCCAGTTTTTTCTGGAAATGCCACTTTAAATTGCTGTGAGGATTGTTTTCCACAGAAAGAAAACAACTATAGGTGCTCAGCTGCTCATTCTCTTATAACTCTTACTAGAATGTCAGTATTAAAGTTTGAACACTTTTCCCATTTTACCTGAGTCGGGATGCAGAAAACATTGTCATTACAGCTTTCGTGTCAAACCTGGTCCTTCAGTCAAGGATCTGACTAGAGCATGAGCTGCTGTTGTAATTTAATCCCACCTGGCAACTAAGTACCATGCAGCTGTTCACTCATTCTGCGCCAGTCCCAGTGGGAAGAGACTTGTGGGCTGAGATAAGAATAGTTTAATAATTGAAACAAAGTGAAATAACAATACTAATGCTGCTTATTATAATAATAATTGTAATGAGAAGGAGAGGAATAACACCTGACAGAAAAAGGGGTGCACAATACAGTTGCTCATCACCTGCTGACCAATGCCTTCCCTGTTCCTGACCAGCAAGGTGATTTCTGACCAACTCCCTGAAGTTTATATATTGGACGAAGCATTCTGTGGCATGGAATATTGCTTTGTCCAGTTGGATCACCTGTCCTGGCCATGCTTCCTCCCAGCTTCTGGTGGAGTTCCTCACTGGCAGAGCACAGAAAACAAAAAGTCCTCGACTTAGGGTAAGATAATTCCTAGCAACCACTGAAACATTGGTGTGTTATCAACAGGATTCTTGTGCTAAATTCAAAACAGCACTGTATCAGCTACCAGGAAGAAAATTAACTCTATTCCAGCCAAAACCAGGATAGCTGTCCTGCCATGAAAATTTGAGGTTGAAATCAGCCAAACTCTCCCTTTCCCTCTGAGCTTGACCTTAGGTATATTTCTGGACTTGTCTATATTTCTTGCTCACCTGAAAATAAAAATAATTGTGCTTTACCACTTGGTGTCTAATTAAGGTCTCTGAGGAATAGAAGGAGAGGAGGATGGAACATAAGGAACTGTTGCAGAACCAAGTCCTCTGCTGTTCATAGGGGCAGAATTAAATAAGTTGGCCAGTGTCTTTTCTTATGTTTTCACAGATCATGTTTTTTTTCCATTGTTCTTCTACTTCTGTCAGGTGCTTCAAAGATGGTGTTCACTTAATGAGCAGCCAGATTACACTTTGTTTACCTGTGTTTGTTCAATGTGTGGCTCTGGGCCTTATTGACAACACACCGTGTAAGTCCTGCTCTGGAGATAGGATTATTGATTTCCTCATAGTCCTTTTTTATCTTTTTTATCACGGTAGTATCTGAGTGCTCATCACTATAGAATCCAAGTGCTTCACAAACATTAATTTATCTTTACAATGCTCCTGGGAGGAAAGGGCTTTTCTTGGCTCTCAGCTTATACAGGGGAGATGGAAGTGGGCACAGATTGAAATCAGAAGCATTCAGTAATTTTGAAATCTGTAATTAGAAGTACATGGGATTAGTAATTTTCAGAGTCTGTGGAGTGTAGCATTTGCTACATTCAAAGTGCCTTAGATGCAGAAGTGAGCCATCAGTCATCCCCCAAGCTGTACTTGAGATTTCTGGTCTTCAGTGCATAATGAAAATAACAGAATTAGTGACTACATGCTTGAAATGACTGATCTTAGAATCAATTTGAAAAAGACCCCCAAGTTCATCATGTCCAACCTTTGACCAAACCACCATCGTGCCAATTAAACAACAACACTCAGTGCCAAGTCCAGTTATTTCTTGGGCACTTCCAGGAATGGTTACTCTGCCACTTCCCTGGGCAGCCTGTTCCAATGCTTAACCATTTTTGATGCTTCCCACCGCACTGGGATCATGTGGTGTCATGGCAGCTGCTCCCTCGGGTCACAGTGGTGAGACCCTTGGCTGTGTAGCTCTTGCTGAATTTCAGCAGGGCTGGGAGCTGTAGCCTTCTCAGAGACAGCTGTTCACTGAGATTTTGCCTTGGCACTTGACGGGAGCATCCATCAATTATTGTTTTGGGGCCAAACACCTCTGTTAAACTCTTATCAGTTTTGTAAGCAGAGAAATACAGGTTCTGCTTTTCCAGTACAGGGAATGTTTGGGAAATTTCCCATGTGGGAAATACAGTTCCACTGAAGGAATCCCATTTTTGTCTATGTACCTGTTTGAACTTCTGTCTGCTTTGTCTTGGGTATTTCAGGTAAATATTAGTTATTAGCTCTTTTGTGCCTTTGTATTTTGATCTCTTTCAGAGAGCTTCTCATCACAACTGCCTTTCAACAGAAAGTGGTCTTCTCAATTTCATGGAAGCTTTGCCATGAAAAGAGTCTCATTTTCACTGGAAAAGGATTATGTGGGGCAACAAGCACAACACCACAGGGTCTGCAATGATTGCTGTAAGCCCTGAGTATCCAGGTTGTGTAGTAAGTTCTGGCTTATAACAGACCAGGTCATCTGCAGGGTATGACAGCAGCTAGACACCTGTTCTTGGTGATGTCTAGCTACCAGGATTTGTTACTCCTGGCTGCCAAAATAGCTGCCTTGCTTTACAAAAGTGTTATAAACAAGGACCAAATACAGGGAGAAGTCTGAATGCTGAACCAGTGGACAGGAGCCCCGTGGAGCCAGATTTCAGAATTCAAATGGTTAATTATTTTTCCTGTAATCAGTATTTTGATTTAATGCCAAAAGTAAAGGGTTGGTTTTTTGGTTTTTCCCTAACCTGCTGCCCTATGCAGTACATAATTGCATAGCTAACAGCTTTGCTGTTTTGACTTACAGCTGTAACTGTTTGATCTCAGCCATACTGGTTGGTTGTCTAAATGATGGTTTTTTATGTCATAGTAAAATTTTGGTTTATTTTCCCTCTTGCCCAGCTGTGTTTGCAAGCTTGGAGTTTGCTTGGATTTGGATAACTGATGTCTTATGGGGGATAAAAGTACTTATTTCTCTACTTGTTGGCATCTGTGATAGGAGATCTAATCTTTCCACTGGTGTGTTTCTAGGATCCAACAGAATAGATATAACTCTTTATTACCACTTTTAGCTTCTTTGAGTCATATGTATTTGCTGTCCAGTGGGATGTCTGGTTCTGTGTGCATCTTGATGAAGAGGTAAAAAGGTGAAATGAATGTGGTTTAGTGTAATTAGAAAACTTCACAGCTAAGAATTGGTCTCCTGTGTTTCTGTCTGCAGTAAATGATTTGGTATGCTGTTTGAGCTTTTCTTACCATTGTAAAATGAAATCACTTTGTTACCTGCATTTTGTTTCTGAGGCAGGAGTGACCACTATGCATTTGAGCAAGTGTCTTTTTTTCAGTGTTTCTCAAGTAATCTGTCTTGCTTCAGTGAGAACATTCTTCTGGCTGATCTCTTCCGTCAGTGGCCAATGCCATCCCAATTTTCCTCTCCTGCAAGCCATCTTTGGGAAACTGCTAATTGCTGCTTTTGCAAAACAAAGCATCTCTGTCATTTGGCTTGAAACGCAGCACATCTGGATGTGGAGAGGCAGCTGCTTTTCTAAGGCCGTGACTGCCATCCTTTGGATGTAGGCACAAACTCTGATCGCCTGCACTCTGAACTGGCATTACCCGTGGCACGGAAATAGAGCAATAAAGCATGTTGAGTGTTTCCCTGTGCTCAGTGCTGTGCTGCTGTGGTGACAGCTTCCCACTGCTTCTGAGCACAAGTGTGGTGTGTGGAATGCTTGCCATACATGATGTGTGCATAGCTTCTGTATGAAATGTCTTAGAACTGAGCATTAAAAAGGCTAGAGCAGGTTTTGGTCCTCTCCAAAGCTGTGAAAACCTGCTTATGCAAGTGGTGTTGTCTCTGAATAGTGTAATGCATACAGACATAGCAATAAAAACTAAAAAACACCTTTAGTTTTGGAGAATGAATGTGCAGTTCTTGTTCTTTTGTTATAATGGCGCCCATTTTCAAGACTCTTTGCTGAAATTGCTTAGGGGAGAGACTTCCTTTGAGGCAGCATATTTTCTAATGAAAGCTGAGATAGTCAGTTGTAATGCTTGCAAGAGAATTGCAAGTCCAAATGTTGGTGGGAAAGTGCTCTTGCTCTGCCTGTGGGAGCAGCTGGTCTGCTGTTACCTCCATACTTACAGATGTCACTCTGAAGCAATTGCTGATGTGGGTGTGCTCATCTCTTTCATAAAATCACAGAATGGCTTGACTTTGAAAGGATCTTAAAGAATATTTAGTTTCAACCCTCCTAACATGTGCATGGACACCTTCCACTAGACCAGTTTTCTCAGAGCCACATCCAGCCCTGCTTTGAACACTTCCAGGGATCAGGCATCCACCAGTTCTTTGGACAACATGTGCCAGGTTTTCCACTTGCTCAAGTTTTCACTACCCTCATAGTACATACTTTCTTCTATCACCTAACCTAAATCTACCTTCTTTCAGTTTCATTCACATGTTCAGTCGCTACATGCCCTTGTAAAAAGTCCATCCCCAACTCTCTTCTAAGCCTCCTCTCAGTGCTGAAAGGCTGTAATGAGATCTCCCCAGAGCCTTCTTCATATTGAATAACCCCAGCTCTCTCAGCCTTTCCTAATAGGAGAGGTGCTCCAGCCCTCTGATCATCTTTGTGTCTCTCCTCTAGACTTGTGTCAACAGGTCCATGTTCCAGTGTTGGTGGGCCCAACACAGAACTCCAGGGAGATTCTCATGAGAGCAGGGCAGAGGAGGACAATCACCTCCCTTGACGTGGAGTTTTCTCTGTTTGTATCCTGCCTGGAAATAAAGGGCAATTTTTTACTACCCCCCATGCATCACTGCATAGTCATTTTTAGAAAAATAAAGTGGATGTGTTAGGTGAAACAAGCTCCATCATCTTTTCAGCTTTGGCATTGCATATTGTAGTCTAGGTGCTGCTCCAAAGCATGCTCTTTAGAGGAGCTCACAGCCATCTGTTTGATATTTATGAGATTGTAATTTTAGATCAGGGAGTTTATTATTCTGTATTAAAAGGTAAGCATAAGATAAACTAAGCTAAAGGGCATACAGCCTTTCAAAAGGTTTTCAGCCAGTTAAATCTTTCTCCCTTTCTCTCTCTCTCTCTCTCTCTCTCTGCTATATAATACTATGTTTGAAAGCAAGGTTACAAAACACCTGGATGTATTTTCTGTTAGCTCTATGTCAAGATTGCAATCCAAATGCAACTGGCTGCTGCTCTGGAGGGAACAAAATGCCTTCTGAACCTTTGGAGTTTTTTGGGAGCAGGGAGTGAAAGGGATAGATGGTACTGGCCTTACAGCTGACTTATTTAAATTAAAGTTTACAGCTAGCCTGTTGACCATTGTGTTTAACTGTTCTACATCCCTCAAACCAGTTGCTGGAGGCAAGCCTTGTTCCAACACTTTTCTGGAGTCGTTTTATTGTTTAATAGTAGACTTGCATTTTTTTCGTTCAGTTTTTGTAACACTCACAAATCTTTGCAGATTAGGTTCTGGTATGGCTGTTCCTCCCATAGACTTAATTTTGTTGTAAGATATCTTTGTTCACTGCAAGTCAAATTTTCTATAAAAGGGGGATGATCCAGAGCTTGGCGGTTTCTTGGCTCCTAGCTGGGCATAGGTAAAAAATTCTCTTCTGCGTTATCTGCCTCTATTTCATCAGGAGCTTATGTGTGTGTGTGTATGTTTATGTTTGTCCTTAGCTGGACTTTTGAAATGAAGATGAATTGTGATTTATGTGCAGAGATGAACTGTTTGCCCTGCAGAGAATAGCACGAAGGAATGTCCACATTGTTTTCTGAACCAAAGTGCTGCTGGATGCTCTAGCAGATGTGAAATGTACGCTTAAAGCTTTGCATATAAATACACATCCATTCATATTAGTTTTTCTGTGCACATGTAACCGTGAAATAAGGTTGCTTTCATGTATACATGCAAACCCTGCACACAAGTTTATCATGTGGAAGATGCATCTCTTCACTTGGTTTCTTGCATGGATTTTGTGTGTGGATTACTTGAGTTGAACACACAGCAAGACTTAAAAGCCCATATGCGGCTATTGCAGCACAAGAGAACACCTATACCAGCATGCTGAGGTTCTCATCATTTAGTGAGACATATGAGTGGCCATCCAGTTTTTCCTCATAATCCTCTTCCCCTCAACAAGTAAAAGTTCAGCACCTCTTGGGACCAGAAAATCTTTGCCACCCTGCAGTTTGAAGATAAATAGATAAGTGAAGCATGATAAGAAAAAGCCACTGAGAGTTGTTACTGTGGGAGAATACTTTAACATCTGTGACCTTTATCTCAAAAGGTGGGGTTGAGTGACCTTGGAGAACAGTAGGAATCTTGTCTCAGGAAACCTGTGATATGGTTTGGAGTTCAGCTGTTGTGTGGCTTGCTGAAAGCTGCATCATCTTATAAATCTCATCTGTGGAGAGCAAATGCTTTTTTTCTATTATGCATGCTTTTAATGCACTTACTAGTTAATGCATGTGTATTTGTAGCAAAGCTTGTCTTTAGGGTGCTCTTCACCACATGTTATGTCATGTTCATGCAGTATCCAGGATAAGTGGAATAAAACAGCCCTCATATGACATCCAAACAACGGTTGTTAATTTAAGCTTAATCCCTGCTTTTTGCCAAAATGCTTGTATGTACCTCCAATATATAATAATATATATACTATATACTATATAATATATAATATATGTATTCTCTTGTGTCTTTTGGGAAGTTGGCTTTTCTCTTCAGCAGTGGGTTTTCTCAGGCAGCGTTCACATTTTCAGTAACAGCCATAATAAACTGGCTTTACATGAAGCTTTAGTTTTTCTACAACTCTTCAGACTTTCTCTACTACTACAGTTTTTGCATGCTGGGAGAAATAAAATTTTTAGCTCTGTCTACTCAAGGAAAGTGGCTATGTGTCTGTACCATCTAACTCTTGAATCCCTTGGTCCTACTTGAGTCCCTCTTGGCAGAGAAGCAGAGATATCAAAGCAAAACTGCTGCAAGGAGGTCACATGGATTGAAAAGACCACACAAAGGTCTTTGCAGCAGAAATCCTGCCATGTCCACTCAGTTTATCAGACAGCAGGGACCTGGCTGAATATGGATGTTCAGCCTCAGAACAGATGCATGCAAAGGAGCCCCTGCTCCCTGCAGAGCTCCTGTGCCTTGGGAGTCTGTTACTCATCTGCTTTAATGGCAGCAGAGGGGAAATGCTCATCCCTCAGCTATCCATGCAGCTTGGAAGAAGATTATTTGTCCGCAACAGAGGTGAGATTTTCTTCAAATTTATTTTTAAAAACTACTTTTCCTGGAGGGTCTGCCTCTGAAATGCATCTGACCTCCAGCTGAAGGCTGCTTCCACCTCCTCTTCCTCCTGCTTGGAGCTTGTTTTCCAACGCTGTCTGAGTGACTCAGTGGTGATTACCCTCCATCTTAATGCAGTTCATGAAGGGAAGGCAGCTCCACAGAGGATCCCTGTGTTTCTCTGCAGGGCTTTGCAGACAGCCATGCTGTACCAGAAGCGACTTGCAGCCCATATCTCGTGTCTGGAACTGCAGTGACGCAGGTGTCCAGATACAACATATTAATCTGTGTGCACTGTATGGAAAGTTGTCACCAAGTGCTACTGCTATTTTTTTTTCCTCTGTGACCAGGGTGGAAATAGTCATTTGCACTTGTACTTCAAGTCCTGAATAAGCAGCATGCCTTCCCTTATGATTTATGAGCATTTTCCTTAGCTATACTATTTACTTTTGATGACCAGTGCTGCTCAGAGCACCAGTGTCTGGCATAACAAGATAGAGTTCTGGCTCAATTCAGCTGTAGCTGCAACCACAGAATCATAGAATATCCTGAGCTGGAAGGGACCCACAAGGATTGTGGAACTCCAACTCCTGAAGCGGTTTGTACTGTGGTCACCACAGTTACCAAAAGACATGGATCATTGTCCCAGTGCTGCCCAAGCATGCAGGAAGTTTATTCTATAGCTGTAATGTAACTATGAGAAAGCATTTCTTGTAGTAAGCACTGATGATGTAATTGACTAAATGCTAAGCATTTTCTGTTTTTATTTTCCTGTTAGTGTAAAGCTTGTTACAGTTGCAGCAGAAGAATTTTTTTTTTTTTTTGGCTGTGATGAGGTGTGGAGTTGGCCTTTTGTACTTCTAGTTTGATGATCTGTGATTGCTTTAGTTTTCTGTATCTTTTGACTCTGGAGATTTCTTTTTCCCTTTTCTGAATGATGTCGCCTGGAATAGCTGCTTCTACTGTCTCGAGTGTAAATTTACATTGAATTGTAAAATGAATTTGCATTTCACAGATTTTTTTCAAAATCTCTGTGGCTTGGGTTAAGATTAAATCACTTTTGCACGTGAGTCTGTGACTTGCTCAGTCCTTTTGTATTCTGTGTATGAGCCCAATCTCTTCACTACAGAACAATATTTCCTCAGACTGACATATTTGCGCTTTAAGTCTGTCATATGCATCTACTGATTCATCTTTCCATTGATAAAGAATAAAGGAGGAAGGTCCCACACCAGTACCTCTCAGCACAAAAGAGGCTCCTTGCCTTGACATCTGTCTATGCTCTGTGCTTTGTGTTGTCCTCCTCCTCTTCATCTGAAAGCCATGTATACCTGCTTTGCTGGGAGAGTGCTGCAAGGAGGGATTGCGTTGCCTGCTCTTAAAGGTTGCAGAGGAACACCCACCCCCTCCACCCCAATTTCATATTGCTGCTGAGATTTGCTTGGTGGTTTGTGGTGGAAGGAAGGCATCATCTCTCTTTTTTTCCTTTGTGTAGCATCTGGGATGTGGGCCCTGAATAGACCAGGGCGTGTAAGCACTGCAGTTGTGCAAACAAGTAGTGTTAATTGCAAGGTCTCAGCCAGCAGATGAACACTTTAGAGCTGGATGGCTGGGCAAAGAAAGGTGCTTTTTTGTGACAAAAAGTGTGTAGAAACTGTGAGTCTATCCTGGGTTCCATCAGCACAGATTTTTTTTGTGGTGCTGCCAGCATCTCTTTAATCTTGTGTGGGCTCTTGGCACTTCTGACCTGTAACTCGGGAGGAGCAAATTTATTTTAGCCTGGTCATAGTCGTGCCACCCCAAAACTGGTGCTCTTCTCTCCTCGTCAGGCTGTCTCCAAATGAGGTTTGCACCTCTTGCAGTGGGCAGCCCAGGGCTGTAGGGGGGATGTGGGTCTCTTGATGTGAGGTAGTCTCTGTATGGGATGGACTCCTCTAGCCCCATGTTCTCTGTCACTGACTGCAGGTCTCTCCCTGCTGCCACCTCCCACCTCAGTGGCCAAGGATATGGACCAGACCTGGCGCACCTTGCTGTTGCACCAAGAGTGACTGCCTGGTCCTGTCAGGTGGACTGCAGTGGTATTGGGGGGACATGCCCAGAGCAGCAGAAAAGGTTTCTAGTATCTGGGCAAGATCCTTTGTTTTGTTGCAGAAAAATTCAATATATCCTTTCTCCCTTCTTGTCTTCTTGGTTGCCCTTTTTTGTTTTTATTTTTACTTACAGTTGTTTACATTTTTCCCCTTTCAGTCTATGTTCTCTTTTAAAAGGAGCTAAAAAAAGACCTCATAAAATCTTTGCTTATGACTGACAGAGCTGCCTTGATACTGAGGCACAGAGGCCTGATTGAAGGCAGGGAAAAAACAAATGGTGTTCTGGTTAATCTGAGAAAATTATTTTTTTCCCTTCTTTTAATAAACCTGTATGAAATGAAAAGGGGGAAAGGTAAAATAGAAGAGTGAATTCTGCACTAGGGAAGATCTTGGTGTATTCTGTCCCTGTGCACAGTGTGTAATTATACCCAAAATAGAGCAGTGAACTGAGGGAGGGAGGTGGGCTAGAGGACCAAGCAGGGAGGGGGCAGGGTTACTCACTTCAGAAACACGATCCAAAAATAAGTCTCTGTTTCTTTCCTGCTTTGTTTGATAAATGGGCTTGGTCTCATTAATACCATCTCTGGTTTGTACTCTTTCCATCTCCATCTGCCCCCATTCTTTCTGCTATGTCACCATGGGATGTGATGTCCCAGCTCATGCTGGATCTGCTGCGCCAGAGATGCACCTGCAATGAAGGAGGCTGGCAGCTGTCCGGGAAGCACTGGGGAGTGATGGGCTCCAGGAACTCAATCTGTGTTGATTGTAGCTCGTAGCTTTCTCTAATATGCCTTCTAATTAGCTCTGTGCATTTGGCTTTGTGTTGTCTCCTCTGCTCCCCGGACTGGAGCCTTTTCCTCTTGGTTCAAATATATTTCTGTAACTCTTCTTCGATCCACTGTGCCCCCATGACTTTTACCAGATTTACATACTTTGCTTCTCTGCCTTATTTAGCTTTGATTTTTCTTCAGATTTGTCCTTTTTCTTTGTTCTATTTACACATCTTCCTGCTTCTTCTGTCTCATTTTCTTTCAGTTTATTCTCTCTGTTTTATTTTTCTCTCATTGCATTGCATTTTTCTAGGGCATCACACTTACCATGTAGCCACAAGGTAAAGGCCAACGGGCTTGCGAAGGAAACTGCTTTGCAAGAAAGTGAGAAATTCAGGTTAATTGGATGCAATCAGGTCAAAATTTAGTTAATCTTTGAGTGGGTGGGTGTGTTAGCACAAGGCTGTGTATGCATGCCCAGTCTAGGGGCTGATTCAGGCATATTTGTTTCCAACTTTGTATGAATATGCACATTCCCTCAGAGACTGGGAGAGTGATGTGCGTCTGGGGAAAACGACAGGAATACAAGAGTGACATCTCTTCATGTCATGGCAGAGAAACTTCTTCCTTCTCTGGCAAGAGAATGAGGCTGTCAAATCATAGAGTAAGGGTAGCTGTAGAGCTGTAATACAGTAAACAAGAGCGAAAGGTCAAATAGTGCATCTGTCCTCAGGAAAGGATGCACTCTGTAGAGGGCAGAGGGACATTGTTTTGTGTAGGATGAAGAGAGGGAAGATTCCCTCAGATATATCTATTGATTTTTGTGTGTGTGTGAGAATAAGGAATAGGTTTAGTTTTTCAGAGCTGTCCCATTTTATTTAGCTATTGAGATGTCCACTATATTTGAATGTCTGTATGGGATTAAAAGTTAAGGAAATTGGTGCTTTAGTTTTGAGGGCAATTAATGAAAAATAAATTAATCCTTCAGACTGGAAGAGTACTCAGTGTACTCTGTGTCCCTCAGAAGTCCAATTTCCTACTCAAAGCAAGGTCAGCATTGAACCTAGGCTGGGCTGCTCAGGGCTTTGTCCAATTGGGTTTTGAAAACCTCAGAGTGTGGAGTCTGCACCACCCCTCTGGGCAATGGCTGCAATAGCTGCACTAAGTGGGGAAGATTCTTTTGCTTCCATTCAATTTAAAAACTATTGTTTCTTTTTATCCTTCTACATACTGCAATAAAAAGCCTGGCTCCATCTCATCTTTGTACTGGATAGAAGGCTGTTAGTTCTCTCAAACCTCTCCAAGCTGAACAAGCCCCAATCTCTCAGACTCTCCTTGCAGGGCAAATCCTTCAGCCTGCTGAGGCCCTTGGTGGCTCTAGACTGAACCTGATCAAGTTTGTCAACATCTTTCTTGTGCTGACAGATCCAGAGCTGATCCATAGATGATCTAGCAAGTGTTCAGTATGAAGGGAAATGAATGCTTTCCTTAACCTACTGGTGAAAGTCCTGCAAATACAGTCTTATATGCTCTTTGTTAGCTGCCTCTGCTGCAGGGCAGAACATGCACACCTGAACCTTTCCTTGCTTTAAAGCAAGCTGTCTGATGTGGCCAGTGTGGCATCTGAGTGGGGATCACCCTGCTTGACAGCTGACTGTTCCCCATCTAGGCCCTAAAAGAAAAGGATATGGCTCATCACTTCTACTACGAATTTGGCATTTGGGAGAGAAATCTGCTGGGAGTGGTAAGGGCTCTGAAGGTAAGGTGGAGCTGCTGACCTTGTCATCAGAAATAAAGGGATGATTTGATACTGGGTGGAAGCTATTGCAAAGGAAACTGCTGCTTGTATAAGAAAAAAACATGCCTCTTTTAGGGAGAAGCAAACACAACTCCCCACTTATTCATTGGGAAATAGTTACATTAAGGCTTCTATCATTTAGTAACATTAAATCAGGCCAATTAGAAGAAAAGCACTATGAGGTTCTATGCCCAGGTGTTCCTATAGCTGAACGTGTGCTGCCAGGTACTGCTAAAACACCGGAATCTTGTTTAGGTCTGCAGGGTAGCTGTCATGTTGTGCATCTGTCACACAGGAGGGCAGTTTAAGTAACTTCAGTCCTCCTGCAGTCTGAGGCCTTGCTGAGCATGGTTAAGGACAGAGAGCATGCCTGCAAAAGTGGTGCTCCACTGATCTAGACCCTGATGTGTACTTTAGATTCCGAGTCCCATTGTGATGTGACAGATCCTTGCCCTTCACACAGTGGATGTGTGTCTTCATGCAAGCATGTATCCTCACCTTCATGGCTCGATGTGATCAGTGAGCTGTAGGTTCACAAAAATATAGCCTGTTCAAAAGCTCTTTTACTTCCAGTCCTGGTTTTGACTGTGTGATTATGGGCTAGAATCATTCACTTGTACGCCTTGGCATCTCAGTAGCTGAAATATAATATTAATGAATTAAAGGGCATTTCTGAAGCAATTTAAATATTCAGAAATATGGCAGAAAATCAGCAAAAGGAATAACAGATAATTTGTAGGGAGAAGCCATTCAGAACTGTAAGCTGAGTCACCTTTCTTTTGAATTTTGTTATAAATCATTCGTGATTAGGGTCTTAGGAGGATGCTAGAAAATGGAGATAGAGAAAACTTCTAGGAAGCCCAGAAGAGTGCACTGTCCTGATTTAACCTCAAATTTAATAAAAACCTTCCTTCAAACATATGCTCTGTCCACACTTGAGGGAATCTTCAATGGAGCCAAGGACTTAATGTTATAAGAGGAAAGGGCCCAGTAATGAATCATCTGGTCCAACCAGTGGCCCATGAGCAATGAGCATCCATGTGCTTTAAGTGATTTCCCATTTTGGGTCTATGTCAGAGCAGGGTTTGGGGGACGAGCGAGCTGCTGCACAAGTCATGGCTTCAGGCTGGAGTGGGAGGTGGAGTAGGGTGAATTAGACATCCTCCTTCAGCATTGTCAGGCATGTGATGTCTCTTGGCTGTCTGATGTGGCTGGTTGTCGTAGGAGCTTGGAGTTTGTCCATCTCCATGTTGCAAAGGAGATACCCACTCCATGTCCCGTGGATGCACAGTCTGGAGACTCCCTTATCCAGGACTGATAAGGTGTCAAGGTGAGAGCTAAGAATTGGTCCTTGAGGAGTGAAGCCCTGGTACTTTCTGTGCCCCCTGGTAGGGCCCTTAAGCCCCAAAGTGTCAGGTGATTGAAGAGACAGGGTCTCCATGGTTTGCATCATGAAGCTGATTTTATTAAACACACTGCTGGTTTATATACCTTTCAATCACCAGCTAAAAATAACTGCTTGCTTAAACAATAACAACAATATCTATGTTTCTTAGTAACAATGCTTAACTATGGGCTAGCACAGACTTGTACAGGCCTGTACTGTCTCGCATGCAAACACACACCCGTATCGCTTCCTCCTTCAGGGTCCTGCCTTGACTTGCCAGGCCTTGTGGCCCACTAGCACATTTACTTCTGTAATGAGTTCAGCAGTACTTTGAGTCCTGCTTCCTAGGTGTTTTCCCACACCCAAAGAAGGTGGCAAGGCACTCAGGCAGAAATGTGGATGTGATGCTGCATCAGTGAGGGACTCTGTACCTTTTATCCTGTAGCTGTGCAAAGGTCCCTGGCTGAAACACTTTCAAACATCTTTATCTGTAGCATGCTAAATGCTCATGATTAGTTTAATCCCAGCTATTTTCAGCTATTAAAGTGCTGCTTTCCTTGCATGGCCTCGTGCTTTTAATTAGCCAAAGCAAACCCACGTGCTACAAAATCCTTTTCTTCATCCAAAAGGAGAGTCTTATAATTTCTGCCACAGCTCCTCTTTGAGACACACAAAACATGATCCAGTAGCTGGGCAACCCTCCAAGCTGCCCGGAGCTTGCACTGCTGCAGACTGTTTCCCTGGCTTAGGAAGAGAGGGATGGAAAACCCCTTTTGCTCCATGTATTTGTTCCTTGGTGCTCATCTCAGGGGACAGTGGGGGCCGACAAGGATTTGCAATACACATGTGCCCTCTGGGCTGCTGAGTGGCAAGAGCAGTACCATGAGGCAGTATCCACCTCATTGCTCTAGTCTAGGTCCCATCACAGACCCCCACCTGCTGTTCCTGCAGGCACCCTCTCTCCTCCTTTCTCCTCTGCTTTAAGCAGAGATTTTCAGGTAAGTGATACAATATCATCTTATTTTGTGGGCTATCTACTGTGCTAGCTGTATTCTCTGAAGACAATAGCACAAATTACTTTACATAACAGAAGTAGGGAATTCAATAATACCAACAGTAGAGGGAAGGGAGAAGTGAACCACTGAAAACCACAGGATATATTTCCAGCTATGAGCTTTAATATACACAGGAGTTAAATTCAATGCAAGATTGATTTTTGTGGGCCAGTCATGAAACAACTGAAACACCTTGATAAACAGTGACATGGGGAGAAATCCAGGTGTCTGTTTTTCCTGAGACGCAGTGGAGAAGACAGGGGCATAGTGAATAGCCTTAAGATAGATGGGTACTCAATCTGCAAGAGCTGTCAGTGTATCTTCCCCTAAATTGCCCAGGGGGATTGTGGTCACAGCTTTATTTTACTCACCCTCCCTGTTTCATTTTTTTCCCATTTTCCCCCCTCTTTGAGATGGTGATCAGCACTGCATATAATAATCTGAGTGTGATTCCAGCCCTGAATTATAGAGGGCTCAGCACAGTCTTTGTATTGCTTCATCCTGTTCCTCCTGTGTTCTGACATCATGGTTGTTTTATGTTTTTTTTTTTGCCACAGCTGCACAGTAAGCTGAGCTCAGCATTCAGCTGTTCCTATTGCTATTTCTTTCTTTGGTAAGAGAGTTATTTCATAAATTTGAAAGATGTGTGAATAATATGCAGTTTTCTCCTCTTTAGAGGTATTATTTGCATTTAGCAACATTGAATATAACTTATTATCACAGTCTATTTGCTTAGGTCTCACTTAAGTTCTTCCCTATTCCTTTTGGTCTTGGCCACCTCAAATAACTTGATGTTGTCTTCAATTTTGTCGCTTGCTGTGCGTTCTCATTTCCAGCTAAGTGTGTTTAATTAAAATGTGACACAGCCTAGAAATGAGTCTTTATCTCTCAGAAAATTCACTGCCATAGAAAGGATTTTAACACTGATGAGGTACAAACACTGACCAATTTTATTCATTCACTAGCTTGTCATGTTTGAAATATTCAAAGGGTGGTAAGACAAAACTTTTAAAAGGGGAAGTTTAAACTAGGTTTTCCTAAATGAATTGGAGATTAATGAATCTATTCAAGAGCAAGAAAGATGATAGCTTTTCCTTGTACAACATGAACAATAAGAGTGATATTGGGGGCATGGTTGAGTGAAATGGGACTTGAGGCAAAATAGGGAAATGGGTCAGGATAAGAGGAAATAAAAGTGTGGATGAAGGTTGCAGTGGAGGGAGACTCAGGAAAACTGTAATGATGATTAATTAGGCTTCTCCCTAAATAACTGTTCCCATCTGTACATCTGAAAGTCATTCAGATGTACAACACATGTTTGGAGAGTCCAACAGGTAATAAAGGCAAGTAAATTAGATATGAAGTTACAAATCAAAGTGTCAGAAAAAAGTTCATTGCAATTTCGAACTGCACTGTTAATGCCATTACTACTGTTACTTTTAGCTCTGTTTCCTAAGGAAATGGAGGTTATCAATGCCCCCCTGTAAGAGCCTTTTGGTTGATTTCAATATCAACCAAATAGATTGATCCAACCAAGGGTGGATGGAGGAGAGCAGTCCTACTAATGCCCACACCCAAGGAAGGATGGGTCGAGCAGAGATGTTGTCTGTTCTGCTTGATGCACCAGCTGCTGAAAGGCAATGACCTGTGCAGGCAGCCTGCTGTGCCAGATGGCCAAACAGCACCCATGCAGAGCAGGAGCAGCGGTGGTGGCTGCCAACACTTGCCATACTGGGAGGGCATTTTGTGCTGAGTAGGGTGCACTGGTGGGAACAAGGAATGGACCCAGGCATGTGGCAAACTCTTGAGGAGATGTTGGGAACATGGGGAGAAAGTAAAACATCGTGGTGTGATGCAGAGTGCATAGAGTTGTAGGAGAATTTGACCTGAGATGTGCTGGTAGGTGGACAAACACAGAGAGGACGAAGAGATTAGTTTTGTGAGCAGCAGAACTAATGATGCCTCATGCTTTTGTCTCAGCTGGTAGGAAGGGTCATCCTGGGGAGCATGGGCACAGAGACCTGTTCCTGAAAAGGGGACTTCTAGAGGTTAGAGACAAAAATTACAAAAGCTTAAATTCTGCAGTTCAAAGCACCTTGCTCTTACTGTTATGTGGGAGGATCAGGAACTAGCTGTGGTAGACCTTGTGTAAACATAGGAAGAGAAAATGGTCCCTGTTTTAAAGATTTTGTTTAGGTGCACAGCAAGAAATCACATTGTAGAGCTGGCATGTGGTCCTCCTTTTTCCTGTGTGATTGCAGTTGTTACACGTTGAGTACTCTAGGTTCTGGGAGGGATTTTCGGAAGAGCAAAATGGGAAAAGCAATGGAAGACAAAACAAGGCAAGTGCCCCTTTTTTTTTTTTTTTTTTTCCCCGAGCAGGAAAGAATTTAAAGTTCTGATTATGGTTCAGCTTATCAACAAGTCAAGGGGAAGCCTGGAAGGAATTTATAACAATAGGAAAAGTTTCTGTCCCAGGGATGAGGAGGGCTTTACTTCGAGGCTGTAGAAATGCTGGAGGCTTTCAGAAGAGGAAAGGGACAAAATATTTTGAGTGTTCAAAAGAGCTTTGTGCATGTGAAGGTGTTAGGCTGATGAATGCCTGGTTGTGGCTTGTGGCACTTGCAACCCAACTCAAAGGCACTGCAAACTGTGTTGCTAGGATCCTTGGAGGAAAAGGGCCTGGCTGCTGCGTGTCTCTGACACTGCTGACTTGCATCTTAGTGCTGAGATGAGCCCAGCTGGTTACAGCACGGTGCTAATAACAACAAGGTCATGGGTTTGATCCCAGTATGGGCTACTCACTTAAGGGTTGGACTTGAGGATCTATGTGGGTCCCTTCCCACTGGGAACATTCTGTGATTTCTAGGGACAGAAGCATCAGCTCAAGCACAAAATTAAGAGGGAATATGCCAATTACCAGTCAGTCAGCCTGGAAGCCCTATCACTGTTTCCTTGGCTCTAGCCCAACCCCACAAGCAGATGTATCACAAATGAGGGGAAGCTGGGCAAGAGCAGGAGACACCAGTGATGAATTCCAGGAGGATGGAGGAGCTCAGCACATAAGGCTGTGCTAAGGTCAAAGAAAACGAGCTGAGATAAAAGCTCATGGTTTGCTTTGCAGCAGATGAGATCATTAGCTATCCCAGGCAGTTCTAGTGCTCTGACTCTGTCAGAGCCTGATCTAAAAACAGGCTGGGTTTATGCTGTGTATAAAAATGAGAGGTGGCGTTTCCCTCCCCTACTCTGCTTTCCTGAGAATAGAGAGAGCTGCAAAGTGAGAATATGGTAGGGAAAAGGTGCAAATGTGCAGGAATAAAAGTAGTGATATCTAGCAAGGTGGCAGGACAGTAATGGAGGACAAGAAATTTGGAATTTTTACAGTGAGGCAGGGAAGTAGGTGGGGGGGTGGAAGAAGTAGGAAGTGATGCAAGAGGAAAAAGAGACTAGGAATACCCTGAGGGATGTGAGAAGGAATAAATAACATCCTGAGAACAGTGAAAAGCAGCAGCAGGCAGGGAGCGACGTTATTGAGATTTTAGACTAATCTTACATTGAAAGGAAGCAATGTGCTCTAGCAGCTCGTAATACATGTGTGTAAGCTTCAGTCCTGCATGCATACACTTTTTCAATGACAAGGAAATTACTATCAAATTAATTAGGAATTGGGAGCATTATTCTCGTTGTCTGGCAATCCATAAAGAAAAGATGGTCAAGTGACATGACTAAAAAGGAGCTGGAAGCTCAGAGAAAACTTGGGCATTTGGCAGTCAGGCTAACTGAGCTAGATAACGCAATGCAAAAAAAATTGGCTGGCAAAGCAATCTACATATCCTGAAACGGGCTTGTGTCACTTCAGCAGTTCTCAGTGCGATACCATTTTGTAGCTGCATTTTCCTTGGACTCAGAGCTAAGCAAGCATTCCTCTGCCTGTTTATCTTACAAAAGAAGCTGATGTGGAGAGGGATAAGGATGCTGGGCATGTGTGTTGCTGGATTAAGTCTGATATGCTGGTCTGGCCTCTCTCTGACAGTGACTGGTGGGGAAGGTGACAAGTGCCTGACTGGTGCCTGAAAGGTGTTTCTGCCTTCTGGGCTGTTAACTAGCATGGGAATCATAGCAGTTGTACTAATGCAAACAATTGTTTCTATAAACAGAAAATGGCATGTTAAGCAGGGTTTGCTTGGCCAGATCTGTGAAGGTCTGACTCAAAATGATGAAAAGAAACTGATCCTGGAAGCGGAAAAATATTCAAATGAGCATCACAGTAGTTAATGCTGATGCCCACTTTATCTGCTGCAACTCGTAGCTGCCCTTTACTTGCTTCATTTTCTGGCTCAGATGTTACTTTTCTGCATATGACTCCAATATGCTTAGGCACTTCAAAAAATCAAGCAGTAAATGTGATTGCCTTGATTATAAATGTCATCCAGCTTGGATGAAAGAGGGATGGCTGAGCTGGTGTAGTACATAACTGCTGGTGATTAACCACAGCAGGGAGCACCTCACTCCGGGTAGGATGTCCAAACCTTGCTGCAGGCAAGCGTGTATTTATCCCCTGTGTATGGGTTAGAGATGGGTGTAAGTGATGGGGCTCCGAGTCTCTAGTAGTGATAACTCTGCATATGGATTTATTTTCCTATGAATTGTTTGGTTCTGCATTGAGTGATGTGGGGATCCTGATCTTGCTGCCTTCTGTTGCAGAGTTCTGCTGTTTAATCATATATTGAAATTGGGAGGTGAGGAGTGAGAGCAGAGCAGTATTTCATTTCTGCCAGGCTGGATTTGCCATCTTCTAATGACTATGTATCCTCCTGGCCCTGTGCTGGGAGCACAGAATTTTGCCAGTTATTGGTTTTATTATTTTATGCACTTCTATATTTTTTTTCTGTTCAGGTGAGCTCGGGACCAAAAGAGATGGTTGGGGTTGCTTTATCAGGCACCCTGCAATCATGAGCCGCTGTGGTAAGTCCGGAATGAGCTGCCAAAAATGTACTCTCCCACATCAGAGGCTGTGAAATATTTTTGGTGCGCTTTACACCAAATGTAGGACCAATGCAATAGCGGATCAAAAATCTCTGACAGTAATATGCTGTGGTGACAGCCCTGCCTGGCAGGAATGAAGGGTATCGCTAATGCAGTTGGTGCATGTAGTAGGGAAGAGGATTTCCTTGGTTAAAAGGAAATTATTATTTCCTTTTAAGTATTATTTAAATTATTAAAAGGAAATTTCCTTGGTTAAAAGAAACCAACTCAAAGTTTCCCCTCCAACAGTGTTAGCAAGCTGTCCATCACTCCTGCCACCTTTCTCTGAACCCTCTCAGGTTGTGCAAAAACTATTGCAACCTGAGATAGCCAGTCCTGCTTATTATCTGTGTCCCTCCTCCTTCTGCTCCTTTTGTAGCTGAGCACCTTTTCTGATGACACTGTGCTTGGCTGGGCAGTACCGAGCTGAGTGCAGGGACCCCAGCTCCTGTGCATAGGCTGTTGCCTCTCAGATTCCTGTGAGAGGACTTGGAGCAGCTTTAATGTGGGTTTTCTAGGATAATCAGTTTGTTTTAATTGACAGTATCACTTATCATTGTGTTGGCCATCTGCCTTGCTTTGGTTAAGTCTCAATCCAACACCCAAGAATTCTCTCTGCTCTTGAGAGGCTGTTTTGAGCTCCCCAAAATAACCTGTATCCTCTGCAGACTCTGTGACCCCACCATGAGCTCTCTTCCCACATCATTTATATATTATTTAAACCATCTGTACAGCACTTGCTTCTTTTACACTGAATTAATGTCCTTCTGAATGACTCCCATTGTGCTCTAAACAGTCTTCTAAAACCTAGTGTCATTTGTGTATTTCTTCATTCACTACCCCTTCCTAGGACACTGAACTTACTTACATTGTGAATCCTATTACTTAAGGACTCAGATATTGTCACTTCCTGATTTAGTTCCTGCATGTTGCTGAAAATTAAGTCAGGAGTTGCTGCTTTTGCTTGTGGGTGCTTGAATTAGCTGTTCCAAGAAGCAATTGTTTAAAGAGCAGAGAAGCTGTAGTGTTCTTTGTGCCAGCTCACAGGTGAATTCCCTCATCTTAATTTTCTATAAATTGTGTGTTTTTTCAAAACTGCATACCCAGCTGTCTTTAGCTACAGCCCTGATGATAGATGTGCAGTATGGGATTATAAATGTATTGCAACTCCTGGAGTTGTGAATTCATGCAGAGTTGATGGTATGATCTTCCGCAAGTAATTTTCCCCCTTAAGAGTTTTAAGGTTTTCTGAATTAACTCCACTGTGGTATTGAAAAGACTGCATTATTCCTTCAACCCTTTGGCTTGAACCCACTTTTCTGTTTAACTTGCTTCCAGGTATTATAACATCTCATTTGCTTTTTAGTGTTCCACCAAGTTTCTGTCATTCATAGTGTATTAGTCATCATCCATTGCCAGGATATCGTGTTCACCTTAAAATCAGCCTGTTTTGAGATGTTTAAAGCTAGACTTGAAGGGGAGAGAGGGGACTAAAAAAAAAAAAGGTAGTTGTAGAAGTGCTAATGTCAGACCTTCCTCCCTTATTTAAGTCTGGGTAAGGTGTTACATGATCGGTCTTTCCTGCTTCTGTCTCCTCTGACAATGCAAGAGTTGCTGAGGGAATGTGATTGATTTCTGGGCTTGAATTTGCTGACTAAATGGTTTGTTTCTTTATCTGCTGTAATGAAAACAAGCAAATTTGAGCCAGCAGGTGAGAAAGGACTGTCAGTAATTCCCCTTAGTTCACCCTGCTGTGTAAACCTGATAGATTTAAGGGGTTGAGAGCTATGGGGCTTTGCTCTGTGTCCCTACTACCATAATATACTGTGCTGGGAGCAGGGCTGCCAGCTCCAGGGTATGGAAAATGAATGCAACCTCCTGCCCCACCTCAGCACTGTCCTTCAGGATTGGCCCTTCACTGAAGGGGGAGGGTGAGCACTGCAAAGCAGCCAAGCCCAGTTTGGAAAAGAGGATCGAGCACCCTGGGGAATTGGGTAGATCCCCCGGGGGGAGCATACGCCATAGGCACTGAGAGCTATTTTATGATTATGCCAATCATAGATTATGCCAATCCTTTGCTGTAGGGCTGTGCAGGGAAGAGGCTGAGGGGACCTCCCACAGATTAATCTGGTTAAACTGTTCTTCACAGGGTGGATAATCTCTGTGTCAGCATTTGTGAGTTCAGACCCACTGATGAAAGCTACTCTGAAGCCAGCTGGGAGCTGGATAAATAGGGCAGATACTGCTGAACATAATGGCTTTCAGCACTCTGTACAAACATTTGGAAGTCAAAAAGAAAAGGATCCCGGTGGAGAAAAAGGGGCCAAAAATGGGTGTTTGAAACTGTCCAGATGTGCATAGTGTCTCAGATGAACACTGGGGACAGCATGACGATTCCCAATGGTGCTTCTAGAGAATTTTGCCCTGGAACTGGGTTCAGTTGGAAATTGCTCATTCAGTGAAGTCAGCACAAATTTATTGTCACCCTTCTGCCCCCTGGAAATGATGTGCATGTTTTAATCAGCTCAACACATTTCCTTTAGCTTTATATGTTAGTGTAGAAGTCAACATGGTAATGGTGATAGTCAAAATCCTTATGTCAAAACAAATGTACTTCAAACAAGTCAAAGCAAAATGCATTATTGAATACATTGTTTCAGGCCATTGCAAATTAAGATGACACAGGCTTATGGCCCATGACGTTTGACTTCCAACAACCTATTAGGAATCTGTGGCCTTAATGTCCAAACGAATGCTCAGTAAGACTCAGTTTGCTTCTATTTTTTTTTAAACTGAGTTCAGTTTTGATAAAGGCTGCGGGGCTGGCAGCTCTGAAAAACCAGCCTTAATGCATTTCTGCAACTCACATCTTTAAAGCTTGATGTGTCCTGGCAACTCCTCTCCCATTTCTGAAGCTATCTTTTATTTTTTTTTTTTCCTTTCAAAGCTTCTAATGTTTCCTAGGTAGACATGAACTACATCTATCAAGGCCCCAGTTTAGCTGCAAGGTGGATGGTGGGGTCTGCAGTGCATCCCATGTGGTTTCCCACACATTGCTGGCTCCAAGCCCACCCCTTGGAGGGTTTGTACCATGCTCAGACTGCCTGTGACAGCTTATCCAGACTGCACAAATGAGAAGAGGCAGTTCAGGGCTGAGAGAGCAGTGCCTGAGCTGGCACAGGAACTTACTGCAGCCACCAGGGTTTGCAGGAGGGGTGCTGATAAAGCCTAGAGAGGGTAGTGGCTTTTGGGTCCCTGTGCAACGCACCTGTGCAAGACTCGTGACGTGCTTTAGGGTGGTTTTGGATAGGAGTTTGCTTCTGAGCTCACCCTAGAACAGGCACAAACCTGCAGGAAACAAGGAAGGGACAAGTCCCCAAGGCTTCCTGCTTGTCCTTCTGCCATCCCTGCAGGAGTGGAGAAGACAGAGGGGTGAGCATTCCCGGTCGACCTTGCTCTTTTGTTGGCTGCTGTTTCCCACAATGAGTGTGCAAGCAAGGGCCTGTGTTGGGAACCAGGCAGGAGACAGGGCTGTTGCCTTCCCCCTTCACCACAGTGTGGAGGAAGGACTGAGAGATGGGACCAAACACACCAGGGGTCCTTGCTGGGCATGAGCAAAGATATATCTCACCAGAGATCATGGCAGCATGAGCCTTGCTCCCATAGAGCAGAGCCTGTAATACCCCCATTCTTGTATCCTCCCCGATGCCACAGCAATGTGGGCAGCTGCGGGGAACCAGAATACAAGCTCCCTTCCAGAACTGGAGTGCTGTGAGGAGAAAAACAAGTAATGGAAATTGAAATGTAAATTCTTTTTCTGAGTGTAGAAAAGGCCCCCATAAATCAGGAGTGACAAGAACACAAAGACACCATCAGGATGCATTTGCACAATCAAGGGATGTTTCATATCTCTGAGAGAACCAAGGCACAACCTCCACTCCTGAAATAAACCAAATCCATTTTTTCTCATCAGTGAAGCAGTCTCTGAAATTCCCTGTTTGAAGAGCAACAGAAAAACAGAAAATCAGAAAAGAGATTTGAGTTAAATTTTGCTCAGATGAGGCTTGTTTTCTAATCCAGACAAGAAAATATTTGTTTTAAAGGGTCAGTGAAGAATAAACAGTTCCTCTCTCCCTACACATTGAGCAACATAATAGGGATCTGCATTTTTTTCTCCTCTAGAATTGTCATCATCAAATAAATGGTACAGCTGTTGAGAACCTTGATGATATAATTGTTTAGTCTAGAAACAGGGTAACCTCATGGCAGAAAAGGAGAGCAGAAATGCTTGAACAGAGACCCTGTCCACACAACACCAGAAAAAGGAGCCTGGCAACATGGATAGCTTTTTCCAGGGCTTGAACCTAAAACTGCAGCTAATGTTTCACTAATCTGTGTGTAAGGTGAGGCAAGCTGGAGATGCTGCTATAGGAAAAGGTGGAAGTTTTAATCTGAAATCAGAAACAATAGAGCTGAGTGATGGAATTTGGCCAAGCAAGCCCTGCTCTGGATTTTTGCTTTACTCTTCATCATTCTGTCACAAGCCCCAAATACATCTGTCTTTCGCTGTGGTAACTGATAAAACCTCTGTCTCATTATCTTCCGTGTTCGACTTGAGACCAGTCTTTCAGGCCTACTAACTGGCTCTCCTAATAGACAGTGTGTGCTGGGCATCTCTCCACTCCCACTTGTATATTCCTGAGGAGCCTAGCTCCCATGGGTGAGATATCTTTATCCCAGCCTTGCTGTGAGGAAGTTTTTTGTGCAGTTTTCAGTGTCTTAAAACAGGTTCAGTCTGTCCAGTGCTATCTCTGCATCGCAGAAAACGAGATTAGATATGTGCAAGTGGTCTCATAAATCAACCGTAAAAGATCCGTGCTCTGTTTTTGACTGCAACTGTGTGGTCCTGACCCAACAGGTAGTGTTGGGTCACCCTGCAAGAATGAAGCAGTTGCCATCTTCTGTTCCCCTCGTTTAAGGCCAGATTGGATGAGGCCCTGAGCAACCTGATCTAGTGGGTGGTATCCCTGCCCACACAGGTTGGAACTAGAGGATTTTAAGGTCCCTTCCAAACTATCTAACTAGGATATGATTCCATGTTGATATGTAAAATGGGTGTAGAGCTCCACAGACTGATGGAATTACAGGCTATTCCTGCCCAATGTACAAATATAGGACTTTTCTGAAAAGCCATTTTGTGTTGAGCACTGGAGTTGTCCCAGTTTGTATTTTCTTCAGCTGAGCCATTGTCCTCTGCTATTCCAACTGTAGAATGAGGATTAGGCAGAGAGGCTTTACTGGCTTGATTTGTACTGGGTTAAAACTTACAATTGAGCTATGCAGGTTCTGTGTTAATAAAACCTTTCCATTACACCACCACATGCTCTAAAGCACTTTAGAAAGAGGCTACATTGTGAAGGGCTTGGAGAATTCAGATCTACTTTCCTGCAGCTGTTTTTCTGTCCCTGTCAGGGTTAGGTGCATAATGTGCCATTAGTTTCCATCTGCTAGGGCTAGAAAGAACCATCTCTGTTTCTAAAAGATAGCCCATGGTAAACTCCCCTGATGCTGAACTGCTTCTTTCCACATTTTTGAGCCATTTCACAACTAGAAGGAAAGCAGGAGGATTGCTAGAATGTGGGAGGCTCCTTCCTATGGAAAGGTGACTCTCCCTGGATCAGGTACAAAACTGGCTGTGTTTCCGTAGGAATGCCATGTGTTTTATGGGTTCCTGCTTTCCTCTGCCTTGTTTGCTTTATCCCAGTCTTCAGCTGCGTCTCACCAGCCTGCTGGTGGAACTGTCAGTAAACTCTGGGGAGTGAAATGAGAAACAAAACCTCACCCAGAGAGTGGTCACAGTGCCTGGCTGAAAGAAGAATGTTATGCTACACTTGCACCAAACAAGCAGACAAACCTGTGCATGCGTATCCACGCTGCTCCCTCTTGATGTAAAACGTAAGAAAATAAGCATGGATTCCCAATTAAGTGCTATTGAGATGAGAGATGAGGTAGCCAATATTTGATGGGGTCTGGGAAGGCGAGATGGTTGTCTAACCCTAACTCAAGTTGTCAGGGTCTTACCTATATTTGGAGAAGTTCTCTGTGCTGTGGACTGACAGGTGGCTGCTTTACTCAGGGCTCTGTCTGTGAGAATGCAGGGATTTCCTGGCTTCAGTGGCTTTGTTTTTGGACCTTGATGGTGGTAGTTACAAGAGAAGGTGCTAAAGGATCACAGCAATTCCTTATGCAAAGCAGAGGGTTTCAGTGCAATGAGGAGAAAAAATGATTGCTTATTTCTCTGTTTCTTTTAAGGTATGGTTAATTGAAAAAAATTGGGCAGCTCTCAAAAATGGGAAGAAAAGGTCTTCTCAAGAGAGAGATTAAGTTTTCAAATACATATGAACGGTTTAAAATAGAGGACTTTTGATAATTTTAAATAAGTGCATCAAAAAGCCTGGTCATTCTGTGTGAAGAAACAAATCACTTGAAAAACCATCAAATCACCTGAATGTACATGGCTTCTCAGTGAAAGACCTGTATCAGCTGATGATTGTCCTATGTATGTGGCCTATCTCGTTGTGTATGCTACATATGCATAGGCATACTTGCTTTGAAAAGCTGTAATGTAGCAGCCAATAATGGGGCCAACACTTCTTTTTTATCCAACTTCAAACAAAATCCTGTCAGGCAGCATGGGGAAGCTGAAAGGAAGAGCGTGACTGCTAACAGGAGAGGAAAGGATCAGGCGTGTATGTGAAGTATTTGTGGAAATAGTCTTAAAGCACGGAGGTAGACAGGACCACTAAAAGTTTTGTATGTGACAGGGCACCCTGATGCGACAATTGTAATTTGGAAACTTATGGCTCTGTGAGGCTGAAAATTTTTTTGAAGTGTTGCTAAAACTAATTGGAGAAATGAAGCTAAACTTAACAAATGAAAAATAATGGGTCACTGTGCACAAAATATTAGTGCAAATTTGATTTTCCTATTTACCCTCTTACCCAATTTTAGTGGCAGGTGGGTGGCAAGAGTGCAGAGTGAGGGAGAGTGGGGTGGGGAAAATTGCTTTATCAGCCTGGTGCAGCATGCGGGGGTTTGAGTGGGTGTCTGGCTCCAGACCTGACACACTGCTACTGCCCTGGCCCCCAGTTCTGCCTGGCAAGGGTGCCCATGGAGCTCCAGAACCTCAGCCATCTTGCTGTTAGGTGGGGATTTGTCGTCCTCCCTGATGGCAGAGGAGTGGGGAGTGGAGCTGGCTTTAGGGACAGGCTGTTCTTTTTTTGAAAGGTGGGAGTTCTTTTGCAGTCGCTCTGTGAGATTTACTGTGGGTCCACAGTGGTTGTCTCTTCACGGTGTGCCAAGTCTGTCTTGACTATCCTGACCTATGCTCTGGTTTCCCTTTTCCTTCCACCCACTGTCATAAACAATGTGAAATCTCTTTAAACACAATGAAGTGGGTGCTCAAAGCATGCCTAGGAGGGGGCTGTGCTGTACATGCTGTGCAGGTGCTGACACCTCCTGCCTCAGCCTCCTGCCACAGGAACAGGTATGGTAGCTCTTCTTCTAGAAAAAAAAGTGTTGCAGAGGGGGTTTCGCCTTTTTCAAAGATGTATTATGACAGGGCTGTCCCTTATTTTCCTTGCTAATAAATGGTGACTACAGCTGCTTGAAGGAAAATATTTTTGACCCTTACCTGACTCAGACCAAACCAGACATCCTCCCTGCACAGTATTCCATGGGGATGGGCATTTGAAGCAATTGCACCCTGGCAGCAAAATGGATGAGTGCTTGAGGCACAGGACACTGTCAGGCATATAAGAACCTGTAGGAAATAAGTCTTGAAATATAACAGTAGATTGAGTAAGGAGCCTAAATCTTCTGTGGTAGTTTTTCCTACTACACCTCTGACTCCATGTCTGATTATATCTGGGCAAGAAGAATCATTCTCAGATGAACAAAGAGATTGTGTAGAGAAGATGAGCTTTATTAAGTCACTGCTAGGTGTGTTTGAAAAAGGATGTAGGGTTTGAGAAATAAATTTGCAGAAGTTGATGGGTCCTTCAGCTGTATGTATCTGAGCCTAGTAGGAGATGGTATGTTACCTCTGAGAGCAGGAAATGAAGCTACTGCTCCTGATGGGTCCTTTGACAGGGCTTTATAGGGCAGGAAGCAGCCATCCTAATCCACCAAGAACTAATTTATCACATATATCTGGTCTCTGGTTGAGAGACTCATTGACAATTGTCTCATCTTGCTGAGCTGGGCAGGTTACCAATATTTTGGTGACTCTTTACCTTGGAGATCTGCTGATCCAGGGGCTGAAATGTCTGCATCATGATGCAGCCTTCCCTGCAGTGGGCCTTTGCAGGCTGCTGGAGCCCTGCCCTCTGATTAGGGGAAGATGGCTGAGTTTTGTACTCTGCTTAACAACATTTTGTACTAGCTATGTCCCAGCTAAGCAATCATCTTTATGCCATCCTCGTGGTAAAGTCACTTAATTGTGAAAAGCAGAAGGGAAGTTTTGGAAGTGTTCTATGGAAGTGAAGTAGCTAAGTATCATAGAAGAGTTTGAGTTGGAAGAGACTTTACAGATCATCTTGTTCCAACTTCTCTGCCAAGGGCAGGAACACCTTTGACAAGATCACGTTTCTCAGACCCCATTCAATCTGGCCTTGAACACTCCCAGGAAAAGGGAGTTCTTTTTTGGGCAACCATTTTCAGTGCCTCACCACCCTCAATAGAATCACACAATAGTTTGGGTTGAAAGGGACCTTAAAGATCATCTTGTTCCAATCCCTCTGCTGTGGGCAGGGGCACCTTTGCAGTGGCAGCATTGAATCAGTGTGTACTATGGAGTGAAGGCAGGAATGTGAGGGTAGCTGACCTAGTGAAGGGTAGGGGAACACCTGCATGGGACAGAGGAAATGCACATGATCCCCTGGTGCTCAGAAATTAATGTGGCAGAAGATGGATGTCTGTGAGGTACTGAAGAGTAATCCAATACGGAAGCAGCTTCAACAGAGCCAGACAGAATGGGGAATGGTTGTTAAAAGTTAAAACTAAAAGGCTCATAAGAGACTCTGAAAAGAGGAAAAGAAATACTTGGTATGGCTAGAAAGGAAGAACGGGGTAATGTCACCTGTGTGTCCAAAATGAAGTGAGATTAATGCACAAGCAAAATTTCTGACTGGAAACAGTACAGGGAAAAATAAGTTAGACTGTAAATAAGAGGAAGAAACATATATTTCCAGAGGCTGTCAAAAACTCTAGAATAAACAGAGTCTGAAGTTGAACCCATATGAAACCAAATAGGTCACAATAATACAAATGTGGTACCAGTCCTAAATCTGAATAGATGTGACAAATACAACAGGCAAAAAGACATCAAAGAGGCAGTAGAGCAATGCTGTTCTGATTGATGAAGGCTTTAGCTAGCCTGACCTATTAGCAACATGCTGTGTAGGAACTGCCTTTTTCAGAGATGGTCCTTCTGCAGTCAATTGTGTTGGTAACTTGTGCTTACATAGCGTGCTTCTGTTAAGGGAACATGAAGTGCCCTTGAAAGGTAGCAAATTCTTTGGCAGATTGGAAAAGAGAGAGATGCGTATGTGTTAGACTGGTTTTAGTGTTACACTATCACAACTATGGGCTGAGTTTTATCTTGAGGTCCCAGTGAAGGTATCAGTGGAAGACGGGGGTAAGAGAGTGTGTCTTCTGGCTCTTGCCCATTTATCCTGCACACCTGAACAGCCAGAAACCTCTCTGAATGCAGGGAGTCTTGCATTTATGATAATCTATATGCAGTACATTACTTGCCTCTACATGTAGAACTTGGACACTTCTCCAATTGTTCTCAGTAAAGATTTTTGGGGAATTGATTTTTCCCTGTGAGCGTTGTGCTCATCAAATGCAGTAGTAGTTGAGACAGAGAATACTCTTAGGTCAAAGATGCTGGGGAACAATTTGGGAGACTCTTGCTCAGTGCCCAGCTGTGCCTCATGTCTCCAGTCTGCCCTTGGGTAAATGCATTCATTTCTCTGTGCTTTTGCTTCTTGTGTGCAAAGCAGAAATCATAATGCATTGTTAGTCTGTCCTGTTCAGTTAGATTAAAAACCCTTTGGAGCAGGCAGCATGTTCTACCGCATGTTTATGTAACATTTTGCATAATTTGATCTTGGCTAGCATCATCTAGGACACGTGGAGATACCTCATAAATAATACTAATAATATTTTAATATTGTTAATGCTTAGCACATTCACAGCATTTAACATCCCCCTAAAACAGCACTCAGTACTGTCAGCATCGCAGTGATTGAGCATGAGTCATGTTGGCTGCTTTCCCTGGCATGGTGCAATCTATCAACTAGCCAGAAAGCTGAGGCCTTTAGTGAACATGCACTGGGTGTCAGGAGCACCTGGATCTTAATGCAGCCCTGGCAGTAACTTACTGTGTCACTGCTGGGTAATTTTGGTTGTTTGGGGGTTTTTTAAAGGGAACTCTGGTCTTTGGCCATCTGACTTGAAACAGTGGGAACCAGAGGCTCACAGAGCTTTTCTGTGTTAAAAATTAAAAGTATTGCACACTCCTGAAAACCAGTCTCTAAGAAGCTCATGCATTGGAAAACCCAAACTAGGGGACACTTTTAAAAAACCCCGCTCCTCTTCTGCTTGCTTTCTATTCAGTAACAAAGGGGAAGGATTTATGTACCTTAAGAGGTAGATGTGGAATTTAGTGAAAGTTCACTCAGTGTCTTGAAGTACTAAACGATTCGTATAATCTCGTTTTCACTGACTACTCTTTGTTGCAGGATGTAAGAGAAGGGATGGAAAAGAGACCAGATGTACTAGGAGAGTGCTGACACATCTGCTCAGCCACCACAGGGTCTCTTTTCCTCCTCAGATGAGAAGCTTAAATACTGAAAATCTTTCCCGTCCTTTGTCACATTTCCTTTTCAGGAGTGCATCCATAGGCCACTTGTGTCCTCGAGGAGGTTCCAGCAGCTGCTGTGAGCCTGTATGCTGGCTGAAGCTCCTAGCTTCCAGTTATCTGCTGAGACAGATTGGCTCAGTCATTTGCTGTCTTTTCTCCATGCACGAATCCTGCAGGACATCCGTGCCAAATCTTCCAGAATACCCTCTGGGAACCAGAGTTGAGTGGCTAGCTACAAACCTTCAAAAGAATTAAAAACTGTGAGAAGAAAAAGGTGCATTCAAAATAGGGGTTGTGACAATTTAAACTCTGAAAATTACATTTTAATTACAGCCAATAATGAAACAAACAACAGGGGCTCATATCCAGCTCTCTGTTACTGCCCTACATCTTGCCTAGACTGTATGCAATTTCTTCTGAGTGACCTTACCTGAGCACTCCCTACACTTCTGAATTAATCTTTATTTACTTTGCTGCAAAGCTTTGTCACCACATGCCTTTTTTTTCTGTACTGAAGTACTCGTCAGAAAAGCCTGCTAAGCTAAGCACCAAGCATAGGATTTAGTGATGCTCCAGCCACAGGAAACATCACACTGGTGGGAGAAAAGAGAAAGGATAAAACCACTCTGCCTTTCTTTCTGCTCCTCTAATCTAGGACTTCTGCTAGAGGCAGAGTACCTGTAGCAATGGGGAACAAAGGCACAAACGCCCTCAGCATGGGAAGGGAATGGCTTTATTGCAGAAAACACCTCCCTTATACACCTTTAGTGTCCACCAGCCATAACTAAAACGTAACAGAAACAGGGCACCCGTTGGCTGCTCAGCTGCAGCGCTGATGTCCACGCATCTCACCACCCAATCAGCTTCCTGCTCACATGCTACCATGCATCTCACCACCCAATCAGCTTCCTGCTCACATGCTAGCCATGCATCTCACCACCCAATCAGCTTCCTGCTCACATGCTGTCCATGCATCTCACCACCTGTCTTGGTTTAGAAGACAGGTATCTGGGCAATTCAGATCCCCTCCCTCCAGATTATTATAATTTAGAGAAAAAAAAAGTAATTAAAACGGCTTTTCTTTTCAGGCAGGGTTCTGGGAATAGGAAATAACAGCTCTTTACTATTATGTATAACAAAGCAAACAACGACAAAAAACAACTACAGCAATTATAACAAGACAGTACCAAAGAAAATAAAACCTTGAAAGCCTTGCTTTCCAAAATCCAGGACAGTTTGGTCTTGGTGCCACTGCAGGCCCTTTGGAGCATGGGAACGGTGCAATGTCACAGGCCGGCAGCTGGGATATGGCAGGATGTCCCCAGCAGGCAGGCAGGAGCTGCGGAGTCACACTGGAGCAGACCAGAGCAGGGTGAAGGAGTTGCGGTGGCCGGGCAGGACCAGCTCTTCTCCAGCCAGGTGGCTGAGGAGCTCGGAATTCCCAGGCACACGAACAGATGATGGATCTCTCCAAGGCCTTTCTGGTGACAGCAGAACAGTCCCCTCCATGTCCCCTTTGATGAGAGCCCCCAGAGCAAACAAAAAGAAGCTTCCTCCAGCTCTGCCTTTTACCTGCCCCTCCCCCCCTTCCCCCTCTCAGAGCAACTCTTTGTTGGGTCAACGACCCTCAAGTGCTGGTCCCATTTGTCTCTTAGTAATCATGGGAAAAACAAATTCCTTGAAGAAAAAGGAAAAAGAAAGAAAAAAAACCAAAAAAACCAAAAAAACCCCCAACAACCAAAAAACCTAACCCCCAACACCCCTCAATCAGCTTCCCACTCACATGCTGCCCATGCCTCTCTCCTCACAACTGCCTCCACCCCACAACCGACCTCTCACGGCCCAGCCTGCTGCTGTGCCCTGCCACAGGGCTTTCTGGTAAACAGAACCATCAACACAAACAATCCTAACCCCATATCCCATAAGTACCCTCTAAGATAATTTAGCTTTGGAAACTGGCTGTATGGAGGAGCAAGGTGCTCGCTTCCACATCCTTCACCAGGTGATGTGCTGGGTACGTGATACTGCCCTGAAACTGCAGAGAAAAAAGCCCCTGTGCAGAAGGGCTTACACACCTTTTAAAACTGTGAGAAGGTCCTTAATCTGCCTTTTGTATTTTCATTGTCATCTTTACATTCCTGCAAGGCAAGACACCTTTTATTAAAGGTGCCCTGCACCCCCTTCAGACATATTTGAGTTGTACATTCCTCTAAGCTCAGCTTGAATTTGTGTGGCCTTTGACAGGGATAGTTAGGAAGCTGCAACGAATGGGAGAAGTAGTCTTTTACATTTGAAAACTACTATGGACTAGAAAGACAGCAATGCTGAACAAAGAAACCCGTGCAAGGAAAAGGAACAGGAGCACAGTTATTGTTTGGTGGGCTCTAGCCCTTTCGTGCTGGTGGAGTTTCTTCTATCCTATTTCTTCTCCAGGGAAATGGCTTCTTATTCAAAGACATTCCATTCTTCCTTTGTACTTGCTTTAAAGTTCAGCATCCAGGACCCAAATCTCTCTGTCCTTCATGTGTTTGTGCCTCCAGTCTGGGGGCAGTGACTCCCAGCTCAAGCCTGGGCCGTGACTGGCAGCTGCATAGCAGCACCTGCTTCAGTAGGTTCATTGGAATATCCTCTTCATGCCCCACAGATGGTTTCCCAAGGCCCATGGAACCTAAAACCCACAAGAAGAGGACAAACCCTACAACCACCCATAAACAAAACTGACAACATTAGGAGCAGTAAGGGAGCATAAAAGTAAGGCTTTCCTGTTCTAAATTTCTCATCCCTGCCCTCCCAAATCTATCATCGCTTGTTCTTTCCTCTTACTTGCTTGAAACTGAGTCACACAAACACTGCTGTTATGGTGCTGTATTTATCTTGTGGTTATGTGTAGGCGCCCACCCATGAGGAGGACCCTGTTCAAACCTGCCACGATGTGAAGGTAAAAGAAGGGACTGCAGCACTACCAAACATGGCAGGACTATTGTATCAGCTTGACAGGTGCTGAGGAACACTTAGACAACTTTGGATGAATCTGCTGGGTGATGGGGCAATGAAGCATGGAAGCAGGGGGGGAATTGGGAGATCTTTTGTCCTTTCCCCTTGCAAAACACTATTTTTATATAATTTCCTTTTAGAAGGAAATTTCCACCAAGTAAGCTTGACCACAGCCAGATTAAATCTGATAAAAGGTGACTCAGGCTATTGGTCAGAGAATAGTGACTCCACAGACTCTCTGATCATGTCACTTCCTGGGGTTGTGGATGATGGGACACTGTATCAGAAATATAGCTACACTGGTAAAATTCAGATTTTGTCATTCTGGAGCACATTACTCACTGAAATCACTTCTGGACTACAAATACCTTCCTGTTTTGGCCTGCCAAGTTTAGCTCTTCTCTGGAGCAGAGATCCATCAGAGTCCAAAATCAAAGAGTAATTGTTCCAAGATCCCTACTTTGCCATGGGTGTCAATAGAGAACTCCTTGTGCTATGTGAAATATCAGTGAACAATAAGAACTTTAAAATTTGGACCCCAGTTTTGTGGTTTAGAGGGTTTTCTCAGCTGGTCCTTCTCTGGTATCTGTTACTCCTATGACTCCACTTGCAGCAGGAACCAACTGCTGAATCTGCCACTCTGACTAGGAGATTTTGGAGCAAAATTCTTTCACCTGTCATACAGCATAATAATTTTCCAAGCTGCAGTCCTATAGCCTCATGCTGTGACCTTGTTGAAGCTCCTAATGTGAAGCCGGGTCAGATTTGGACAGCAATCTTCAAGACAGAGCCAGAATGCTGCAGGAGGCACCATTTGGGAGTCAGCAGGAGGTGTGATTCCTCAAGTCAGTCTTGAACTGGTTCCACAGCATGGTGGAGTATTGCTCTCCTGGCAAGAAAGACAGGCAACCACAGTATCAGCCATCTGAGAATATTAAAAAGCTCTTTCTCCAGGAACAGTCATTATCTCTAATACCCTGCTTAAGTTTAAACTTGGGTAATTACTTTCATCTGACCTAAAAAAAGGTTCTTGGGTGGGGTTTTTTTCTAGGTACAGTATTTTTTCATGCTTTCTGCAGTAAACAGCTTTGTAGGAATGCTGCATACTGTAATACAGATGCTCTGTTGCACCCTAAAAGATAGATGCAATTTGGAGGTGGATCTTTATCAGTTGAGAAGCTCTGGGGCTTAGCTGCTACAGGCAGAAGGTAATCATTAATAGCAGGGCTATGCAGCAGCATCGATTTAGATGCATGGTAGTTGTGAGATATTTGAATAATTAGCACTGGGATCTGCACACCTCTGCTGGAGAAAACAACAGGCTGCTTTACAAGACCAATGTAAATGGTGGGAAGAACGCTGGGATGAGTGGTAGGTGGGGAGGAACCCAAAGGGGAAGCAGAGAGGAGTGGTCATGCAAATGTGATGCAGAACGTCCTCCAGTGAGCCTGCCTGGCAGCAGCTCAGAGATGGGAGGCCACAAGGAGTTTTGTGAGGAGTGGCTGGTGTTTGGGATGCATTGCATGGGGCTACATGTTTCCACTTGAGTTACTGAGCTGTTCTCTCCATTTTGAGGCAGGAACAAGTTCTGCCATGACCAGCCACACCACAGGGCTGGCAGGCTTTCCCCCCTTGCTGTAAATGCTTTGTAGTCAGGCATTTCTCTGCACATTAAATAGGTCTGAGATATTCAGGACTTTAATTGGCACAAGGCATACCCTAGGAGTAGTTTGGAAATAGCAGCGGGAAACACTGTGGGATTGTCATGCTTACAAAGCTTATATATTTTCTGTGCTGTTAGGAGTGCCAGCCTCTGGGGAGCTACTTGCACCTCTGCAGCTGATGATGGAGAAAGAGGAGAGGGAACCCAAAAGCACTGTTTTATTTTAGTCTGTTGTGTTTTTGTCAGTGATAGAAAACAGAGATTAAAGTCAATCCCAAGAACCTTAAGTGGTACTCAGCTTTTTAGGTGCAAGGTATTTACAGCTCCAGCACAGCAAACGTTGCTTCTGCTATTTGTCATTCAGAAATTGAGCCCAAAAGCTTTGCCTGTCTCCCATCACCTGCTTGTAACATCATCTTCCGTTATGCACAGTTGTGTTATCAAGCATTACCACAAAACATGTCCCAGAAACGTCTTCATATCTCCTGAACTGTCCTGTAGCTTGTGGCTTTCAGTGCATCCCAGATGGTTTGGGGTGAAGACAGGTCTCTACCAGTTTGTGCTGGTGTTGCATGTCCCTGCTGAATGTATCTTCATCCCAGAGTTGCCCTGTCCATAGGAAGACAAGGTGGAGGGTCAATAGATTCACAGTGGCTGTCTTTGGCCAGCGGCTGGCCAGGCCCTGCTTGGGGTGCAGAGGGACAGAGTTGGCACCCAGCAGCAAAGTCTTGCTGCCACAGGCAGGCACCAGCTATAGAACCAGGGCAAATTTTTTAGCAAAACATAATTAATCTAGATATGGATCTTGATGTCTCCAGACTGTGCTGCAATTAACAAAACTTTTTTGAGGAGGAGAGGCATATGTGGATAATGAGACCAGACCATGGTTACGCAATGATCCTCGTGGATCCTCCCAACTGAGGATATTCTGTGATTAACTCAGGAGATACTTCTCTTTTGCTGTATTTCTTTTTTCAAATGAGGGCCATGGTCCTTTTATCTGAAAAGGTTTAAATCAGTTGTGACAGTTCACAGTTAGGGGGGAAAAACCCCTTCCTTTAAGGGCAAGTTATTACATACTGAATTGCTGTGAATTTTCTAGTACCTTCCTCTGAAGCACCTTATGGCCAAGGAGAGAAGCTGACCATGAGCAGAAATTGTGTGGGTCTCCTTTTAGTTTTCCAAACCATTTGCAGGCCCCAAAACTCACTGGGAAAGATATTGGGAATGAGACTCTGGGAAGGGAGAGCAGTGAGGAAGGGCTGAAGTGGGGTGCGGAGAACATGTGCATGGGTTTGCTTGTAATTAGGAGATTTAAACTTTGAAAGAAGTTAATTAATAATGAAACTTCTGACTGAATGATGCAGATTATGAAGACTGGCTTTGTCAGCAGCTGCAATTAATTACAGGCTCAGGCACAGGGAAAAGGAGGGGGGTGAGGGATGTGGGAGAGGGGAGGCATCACCAAAAGAAAGATAATAAACCTGGCTGCAGGCTGTTGCTGTGGTGACAGGAGGCAGAAGCTGTGGTTGACAACGGTAACATATTGGAGGTAGATAGTTCTAATTACCTTCTCCACCGACCCAAGCAGGCAGCAACCCCTCCTGATTCGGGGTAGGAGATGCTCTGAATTTCTCCTTGCACTTTCTTCCTTTCTGCTGCAGGTTTGATGTGCTTTTTCAGTTTCTTCAGCTGCTCTGAAAGGAAAACCGTGAGGCAGTGGCTTTTTCTAATGTCACTGTGAGAGCTGGGGAATGGCCAGCAGTTCTGTAATATTCTTGGGAAGCCTGGAGAATGCTGGCAAACTTTGAGAGCTGATATCTAAAAAGCGGGTGAGAAGAAATCATCTGCAACTGGCCATACCGTTTTGAGCAGGAAGCTGAGATGCAATTGCAGATCTGGCATAAGTTTAAAGCTTTTTGGAGAGCTTGCTGTGGCTTGTCAGGTCTTGTGCTTCAGGGTCTCACCAGATGCTGACAGCACCCTGCCATGGCCTGCATTGCCTTGTGGGGGGCACTGCAAGGGCAGTGAGAGAAACATGTAAGCATGCTGCCCTGGCATTGCTGCTGCCAAAGCACATGCATAGCAGTGTAGATCTGTGTTAAACTCCTGACTTTCCTGAGTTTGGCTGTAGTCAGAGTAGTACTGTGCCTCCAGCTCTCTTGTATAGTGCTTTCTGGCGGAAAAAAAAACCAAACCCACAAACCCGAAAGAACCCCCAAAACCCACCAATTGGCTTTTAAAACAATTTCTGCTTTTCATTTCTCATGCATTAATTTAATCCAGGAATGTTTGAGGCCTTGGTTTTGTCTACATATCTTCTGATCCCCTTATGCCCAGGAAGAAGGACTTTTGCACGCATTGGCTCAGCCTGCTCTGAAACTGTTTTGGCCCCTTGAAGAGTGTCATTCAGCACTGATCTCTCTGTCAGGGCTTCACTGGTGCTGCCTTTCCAGTAACTGTCAAAGCACCTGCTGCAAAATGGAAAGGCTGAGAGAGCTAGGGCTGCTCAGCCTGGAGGAGAGATGGTTTAGGGAGCTTTTATCCATGTGTATCAATACCTGATAGGAGGAGTAAAAGACACAGACTGCTCAGTGGTGCCCCGTGAGAGGGCAAGAGGTAATGGTCACAGCCTGAAAAGTGGGATATGTCCTACTTAAACTTGAAAAAACACTTCTGTGTCAACAGTCCAATGTTGGAGCAGATTGCTCAGAGAGGTTCTGGTGCCTCTATACCTGAAGATATTCAAACCCCAAGTGGGTACAACCCTGAGCAATCTGCTGTAGTTGATGCTACTTTGAGCAGGGAAGGTGAACAAGATGACCTCCAGAGGCCCTACCAACATCAACCATTCTATGGTTCTGTAATGGGATGGTGACACCAAACAGATTTTGAAGAGTCCAGAAAAGAACTGCAGTCTTTACTGAAAACCCCATGTGAGCTAATGGAAACCTCTCAAATTGCTTTCCTGGGCTTCAGATCTGATGATTAAAGAAACGTGCAGGAGAGAGGAAGGTGGAAAGTTGAAGTTGTGTTGCATAGACCCTGAGGGAAAATACTTTGTTTGTGCCCTCTTGGTGCATTCCTGTCAGAAAAGGTCTTCTCTGGTTTTGAAGCCTACATTGAGGGTGGGTTTCATGTGCATTACTTTATGGAGCACATGGCATTAACTTTGTGAGGGATAGAGATAACACATTCTTGAAATCACCTTAGAGTATAATTGGAACAGTAGAACTAGTGCCCTGCTCTTGTCTGATTTCGCAGCTGAAGGTATCTCACCACAAACCAGGTAGGGGAGAAGAGAGAATCAATAATCTTCTAGATCAGATTGTGCAGTTTAGTCATAAATCACTGTCAGAGAATGAGCATGGAAGAGTTGCTCAGAACAAACCACAGAAGCTGAATGTCTTTCAAAAGTGATCAGAGATATACGCCACACTTTTAGATTCAATACTGAAAGGACTGAAAATGGATGCACTCAGTGGGTTGTATTTGTTGGGGTTTAGATTTGTTTGCTTTTTCTTTTTCTTCTTACTTACAGAATTTTTCCCCATATGTTGCTAAGGAACTAATTGCTGGATACTTATTGGCACTTTGGGCAAGACGAAAAGGGCCAAAAGAGAACCTGGCTACGCCTTTTGTCTTTCTGGGGATTTCTCTCAAGGGGGAGGCAACATGAGTGCTTTTGGGGGCAGACAAAAGACAGAGCTAGAGGCAGCTTCGGCTTTGCTGGGCTTTTGCTGTTTGGACACCCGTTGGAGAGGACACAGACAGGCTGTTTCAGCAGAAAGAACCCCAGTCCCGGGAAAATTTTCCATTGTTTCCTCGCGCGCCCGAGAATTCTGAG
>VZSR01003524.1:3197881-3308634 GCA_013398615.1 Brachypodius melanocephalos | reverse complement strand
GATTTGAATTGTCCAGTTACCTGTCTTCTAAACTAAGACAATTTTAAGTCGATAATTTTGTGACTCTTCTATTTAAAAAAGATAATATTGTCTGACACCGGAAACTGGGCAGATATATTGTTGCAAGTGTAAAATGCCCAAGAATGGTTTTGCCAGAGGCTGGAGGTCTATTTGCTCTACATCACTGCTTTGCAATGGGCACACTGGAAATACTGCACAAATGCACCCACTTTTAGAGCTAAAATACAGTAAATGAGTTCTTGGATAAGCATGTATCAGGCTTTAAAACTCCTTCAGGAGGAGAGGGATGGTGAGAGGGAGCAGCTAGAACGTGTAGAGTACAGAGGTCACACAAATACACCATTTTTATCCGCTTCTCTAATACATAAATAAAGTGGCACTTGATGAAATTATAAGACAACAAATTAATAATAAATCAGAGTGAACAGTTTTTAATGTAAAGTATAATTAGCAAATGTAGCTCAGGGCTGCAAACTATTATTGAAGCAGATATTTTAGCAAGATTATCAACAAACAATTCAAATTAATAAGCAAAGCATCTGCAGGGACACCAGTGTAGCTGAGAAAACAATTATAAGGACTATAAATCCTCATGCTTTAGGGCATAAACAGATCACCAGCTGGGGTCAGAAACACAAATTCTCCTCTTAGTTACTGAGTAACTTGGGCATGTTGTGGAGTTTTTACAGTGTGAGTCACTGCAGGAAGCATAGTAACAGATTAGATGGACCAGTGGCACTTTTACCCCTAAATTTCTCTGGGAGGGAACCAAGGGAGGGTTCTAGTGTCATCTTGTATCCCCTTCTCAGAAAGGCAATAATCATGTAGAGATCCATCTACCCATTTTGATTAAAATCCCTTGATCTTAGAGATCTCTGATACATTTAGGTATAGGCCACCTTGAAAAGTCTCTTCCATGTATTTGGAAGATTCAGTAAACCAATGAGGAAAGGGACTCAGCAAACCAACAGGAGAGGAGCAAGCACGTGTTTGACTATGGCAGCGATTTGACTTGTGTAAGTAGTTTAGGCCTTTTGTGCTACCTCTACTTTCCCTTTTACAGAAGAGTTTTGGCTTAATCAAGGAACGGAGTAGTGATGAACTGAGGGCAGAGAATGTGGGAATGTAATAAATCAGCCTACCAGTACTTCTTTCCTTTAATCTTCCTATTTTGTTACTTCAAGCCTAGAGTGAGTTTATCTCAGCCGTGATGCTTTTGCAGAAGTTTTCCTTGACTCTTTTCCACCTGGTTCGAGTGTGTCAGCATGATGGTGATTTTGCTAAACTGTGTTACCCTGGGAATGTACCAGCCATGTGAGGATATGGATTGCCTTTCTGACAGGTGTAAAATCTTGCAGGTAAGCAGATTTCCTTCTTGTTGTGGTGGTGCTTCAGTCCAAGTCACAAATTCTCATGTGTTCTTTCCTTCAGAGTGTGGGCTATACCTTCCCAGAGAGCCTGGCAAGACTATCCCTGGCAGCAAGCTATCCTATTGTAAAATGGCAAGAGCTTGCTTTGAGGAAGGGAATGGGACAAGAGAGGGAATGAATGAACTTTATTTGTGATTATGCAATACTGAACACTTGCTAATATTCTGAACCTGCACATGAGCAGGGGTTTTCTAAAAGACATCTACAAAACACATAGGTCAGGGTTAAGCTGGGGAGAAATAACTAAGGTGACACAATCCAGGCAGGAGGGAATAGCAGCTTCCAATGCATTTGGTAGTCTAGTTATGTGCAAGACTATTACTGATTCAACAGATACTGTGGCATTCAGGATGCCCAAAGGGAGAGGAAATAAAATGAATGCTTAGAAGGGCCATGAATACATCCAGACTATAAACACACCAGTTGTGCTTGATATTTCCCCAAAGAGAAGGTGACAACAAAGGCTGTCATCCAGAGTGTTGTTGTGGCTAAGGCCTTCAGGTATCTGAAGCATCTCTCTGTGATGAGTGTGTGCTGTCCAAGCTGTGTGGAAAGCTGCACCATGTCCTCAGCAGAGCTATTTGCAGCAATGTGATGAGGATTTCCTCCTGGGGGGATCTTGGAAAAGCAGTGTTTTCGTGGCTGGTGCTGAAGCAACAGCACTTTTCAAGTCTATGTAAGGAATCTCTTAATCTGCATCAGTTACTTCACCTGCAGGTGAAAAAACTATAAAAGCCCTTACTGAACCTGAGCAGCAAGAAACTGTGATGCTGGGGCTGCATGAAAGAAACTTTTCTAGCCCTACCTCTATCTCATTTTCAGGTGTACTGAAATTAGTATTTTTCTCACATTCTGTGTTTTAAAGTCCAATGCTTGTCAAATATGGTCTTGGGTTTCTATTTGGCAGGTGTTTGATGATTTCATCTTCATCTTCTTTGCCATGGAAATGGTCTTGAAGATGGTGGCCCTGGGGATCTTTGGCAAGAAGTGTTACTTAGGAGATACCTGGAACCGCCTGGATTTCTTCATTGTCATGGCTGGGTAGGTTGATAATTTCTAGGTTTGTTTATTCTGGGTTTACTAGAGTCTAGTATGGAACAGATATTATGTAACTGAGGAGAAAGTTTCAACTCTGGTGGTACTCTGGTGCAGCTGCCAAGCTGGAATTGGACATGCTGGGGTTGGCAGCCAATGGAGGAAAGAGCAGACAGAGTAGCTGAACTCCTCAGCTGATGTGCAGCCATCTGTCTAGCACATCTTGAGTAGAGGGTGTTAATTTGTACCAGCTGAAGAGCTTGCCCAGAAACATTTCTGGGTTTTTGAAATGTCTGGGTAGAAGAGATATATGATGCCTTGAGAGGCTGCCTAGAACAGAGGCTAGACAGTGTTCAAGGAATAAAGTAGGTATTTATTAAAAAGGCCTTCAAAGGATACACCTTGGGCAGTTCAAGAGCCTGGCAGAGGCTGCACACAAGATGGACGACGGGTCACAAGTTTTCACAGTTTTATAAGTTTTGGTCCATTTACATTTTGGGGTTAATTGTCCAGTTACAGCTTCAGGTTATGAAGTCCCATCCTCCCAGGTTGCTCTCCTCAATTTGCTGTTGTTTATACTTTTTGGGCCTGAAGCTACAATGGTGTCCTTGGTTCTTGGGCTGGAAAAGGAGTGTTTTGTCTAACTAAACTGTGAAGAGAACTTGCTAACACTTTATATGAAGTTCAGAGTTATGTACTAATGCAGTACAGAATGTGGAAAATATGAAAACTAAAACTTAAGGCATCGTGTAACCTTTACCAGAACCAAATTAAAGCTAGCATTTCTGTTTCCAGCAGCAGTGTTTCAAGGGTAGGAATGCAGGGTTTTTTTATTCAGGGCTTTTTGTTTTTGTATTGTACCAGCATTACCTGCAGTACTATTGGGGCAAGTTGACATTTGAGGGTTTTTTACAACAAAGTTGCTATGGCGAAGCTTTGATTTTCTCGTCTGTATGAATCGAGTGAAAAGTCTACCAGAATTTGCCTGTTAAATCACAGCAAAATGTCCATTTCTGATACTAGTGGGATGTGCTTTTTTTCCCAGGAATTCTAATTTTCAATTAGAATGCTTTGTGGAATAATAAAAAAATTCAGAAATAAATATGTTTTATTGCTCTTCTCGCAGAAAAAAGTCAACAAGAGAATCCTTCAATTTTCTTTTCCTTTAGCCAGGAATTACCAGCTCCACTGTTGCCTGGAAGTGCATATATTACTGACTGAGCTAGCAGTGAGTTTGAGCTCACTTTGCAGAGTTTTCCCCTGTGGTGTGGAGCAACACTGTCTTTATATTTGCTTTTGACAGAGCTCTTCTACTGCAAGACTTGAAAGTCAATTCCTCTGGAGGAGCACATAATTGTTTGCTTGTGGAAGAAGCAGAGTTTTTCAAACTCAGTGCAGCTGTAAAAATTTGAAGGCTGATTCTCGGCCAGGTTGTGCACGAAAGGAGGACAGGCAGATTAAAGCTGTAGGCTTTTCTGAATTAACACAGTATGTGTGAGATAGGAAGACCTTTCTTGTAGCTGAGCCTGCTGTGATTAACATCTGATTTTAAATGGCCTGACATGAGGAATGCCAGCTAAAGTTAAGGCCCCTGAGACATGGTGCTGAGAAAAGCCAGATCACTGTATGTTCTACCCTGAGCTGCTGGTGTCAAGATTGCTGAAGACTGGATGCAGGGAAAGAAGACACTAGCACAACAGCTTTTGAGGAAGGAAAAGCTGGGTAGGTTTCAAAAGGGGACCTTGGAGCTGAGCCCATGGTGTTCCTCTGTGTGGGTGACATGCTGCAGTGTGCTGGGAGACTGCTCCAGGTGGGCAAGGTGGGCACCAGCATATGAGGTGAAAAGGCTTGGGAACTGGGAGTCTCCCTCTGCCTAGGGCCCCTGCATGGTATGTGAGTGGTGCTGTCTGAAGAGGTGGTGAAATCAGTGGGGCAACACTAAATGAGAGAGGGTGAGTTCAAATGCTTCATGCAGAAAATAAGTGAAATCCACACTACCTAGACAAGAAGGGAGCAAACTCCCTTCCATATTCCC
The DNA here is from genome assembly GCA_013398615.1 of Brachypodius melanocephalos. NCBI lineage: Eukaryota > Metazoa > Chordata > Aves > Passeriformes > Pycnonotidae > Brachypodius > Brachypodius melanocephalos. The sequence continues at coordinate 3,304,113 of VZSR01003524.1, read as the reverse complement.
TTCTGTCACCGTTGCTAGCAGGAATTTGAGGAGAGACAGAGTCTTTTGTGCATCTGATAACAGACCAGGGGAAAAAAGCTCATATCTGAACTTCTTTGAATGCCAAGGAGACTTCAAATCAACTCCTTAGATATGAAGTTATCTGTGTGGAGGATTTTTTTGTTTCAGGTCCAAAACTGAAAGAAATTTGTTTCATGATTTCTATTCAATTGTCCTCATGAGGTGTCAGAATGAAAGGATAGTAATCTCACTAGAATATCTGATCTCAAAGGACTTCTGCTAAAGAAAGATTTTTCCATTTTATTATATAGAACTAATGACTATATAATGTATTTCGAGTTATAAAAGCTTGTGGTTATTAATTCATTATTCTTTGAAATTCATTAAAATTGTCTGCACTGTTTAAATTAAATCCGGAGGTTTAACTTGTACTTACATACAGCAGGCTTTTGCTTAACCTTAGACGTAAGCTCCAACCCTTATCCTTATTGATTCCACACCTGGATCATGGCTTCAGCTTACTGAAGCCATGTTGTCCAGATGCTGCCTTAGCATTCTGACTTAGGGAGGACACCTAGCATGAGGCCTTGCACATTTTCTCCATGCCAGGGAGTTAGATCCTGATCAGAGGCTGATCAGTTTTCTCTAAGAGCCTTCTCCTTTTCATCATCCTGGATTCTTATTTTCTGTAAGGGAGGTCATAAACTTGGCTCCTAAGGAAACATCTCTGATGCTGGGGAGCAATGCCAAGCCTGGAGTCCATGCAGCTTCTCTCAGTTTCAAGAATATGGACTGTACTTCCCAGCCCTTTCTCCTCCCTTCTCCCTTTCCAAATAAACACCAGCAAGGCAGCAGAGGTTGCAAAGAATAGATTGTAGCATGGAAAAGTGAGGTGCAGGCAGGGCCCATTCTGTGGGTCATTCCTGGGCAGCTGAGATGTCTCCATCTGGTTCACTACATGACAGCACATTTTATCAAAGAGGATAATGACTATTTGCTGCTAAGGCTCCAGACAGTGTTTTGATTACATAAACCATGTATTCAGGCAATCATTTGTAGTTATATCCTCACTTCCTTGGAAAGCCAGAAGCTGTAGTTTTAGTTAGCTAAATTCCCTCGTGTGCCCTTGCCCTGCTTGCCCCTGCAACCCAGCAGCTCAAGGAGGAAGACTCCATTGTCACTAAAAATATTCAGTTTCCATGGTGATAGGAGTTGACATCACCAGAATTTTCTCCCCTCTTGAACACTCCCTCCCCGAACCACCTTCAATGTGTTTTTTTTTTTTCTGAATAGGTTAGAAAAAAGCCCAAAACAACAGTTATAAGTTTAATGCTCTCTCTCATTGTTTCCCTCAGAGCTCCAAAAATCTTATGAAGCAATTTGGTTTGAAGAGTGCCAATGCCCTTGTGTGCACAAACAACCAGGGCTGCAGATTCAGCTTGTTGATGCTCCCGTTCCCAACTACTTGCTGGTGACAGGAGACTGCAAGTTCCCAGACATTTCAAGCAGACTGTGCTCATCACCACCAGCTGTCCTGGTGGGAGTCTCTCTTCCCTTCCATTTGTGATTAGGTCTTGTCTGTCGTCATTTGTTTCCCACAGGGATGGGTGTGTTTGGAGAGCTTGAACTGAGGCAACTTCAGAGGGCAGCTTCCTCAAACTCAGAGCCTATGATGGTTTTAAAGTTGAGATAACGAGAAAGCTAATCCGGTTGGAAATGTCAGCCAGATTCTATATGTGTGGGAATTTAGGGCAAGAGTCACTTGTTTCTGGGCTCATACTTATCAACTTTTAAAGCCAGGTAGTTCTCTAGCAATACAAGAGTGAGCAATTGCCCCTGCTCACTCTTTTCTGTGGAACAGTTGCATTACATGTGGTTGGAGATGATGCCACTGTCCATCTAGGAAAGGAGATATCATCCCTTAAGATATCTGACCTGAGGGTCTCCCTGACCTTGGGGACATGAATTCCATGAGTGGTTTGTTCTGCCTGTCATTATCCAAGTGCTGTAATTAACTATCTGTGATGGCAATTCTGTCTCTGCCCTCTTCTGTGGCATCCCTGGGACATGTTAGGTAAATTAAGGGACAGAGGACTTCACTACGTGGCGGGGGCAGGGGGGGTGTTGGTGGTGGGGGTGTGATTGTGATTACATGTGTGTCCCCAAAAATATGTCAAAAATCTTTATCTAATAACTTGTTTGAATTCCATTGACTGAGGAGAGGGTCTGTCTTTCACAGAATGCTGTCTTTATCTCTCCATTATCACAGTAGAGCTTGCCATGTAGATCTCATACTGTAGTCAAATTCCATCCCATCCTTACCTTTGGTGTGAGGAATGGATTTTGAATATTTTGGGATATTGTTGTAGTGTTATTAAACAGCTTTTAAAAGTGGTACATTTCAGAACAAGACACACCATTCTGTCAGTGCTTCAGTGCCATTGGTTGTAATACTGTCTCACTATTCCTGCCTGAAATTTCGTGTTTCCTATAGCCAGGTATTGCAGTAGCCTGTCCATTCAATCACAGCACCTCACTATCAATTCATTCAGCTGCTTTCTTAATTGCCTCCAAGCTTGATTGTTTGGGGTTTTTTTTACTGTCTTCTCTTCTGAAGAGAGAAAACACCTTCCTATTAGTAGGAACAGTAAACTTTGTTCACAGAGGTATGCTGGTTCCATTTTTTCACACTGGAATACTGGAATTTGCATTTCCAAAGCAGTTCATGCTGTTCTATTCCTTACTTGTCGTCTTCATTTCTTTTCTGTTCTCCCAAAAATATGCCTCAACTGCAAAATTCATCAGTGACTTTTTTTAGTTTTCTGTCAGGTTGTGACAAGTAAATAAAGAACAGAGTAGCAAGAATTGTGTATTACAGATGTACATCTGCTCACAAATGAATCCTCATTTAGTGTTGCATGTGAGGATTATTACTTCGTTTTTCTGCAGCTAATGTATGTCATGATGATTACATATCATTCCAGCCATATCAACCTAATTACTTGTGTGAACCAGACTTGTAATCTCATAAGAGATTATAGCACATTAGTTTGATGATGTCTATTTTTCCTAAAACTTGTATTGGATATGGGTAATTTTGTTATCCACTTTTAATCCATAATCTATCCAAGATGCATATTGACAATTTCATTACTGTACTGTCACCAGCATCAGTCCTGTCATTGAGATCACTGTGTACTGGCACAACATCAAAATTCCTTTGACCCCTGGATGCTTTCCCAGTTTTCTGAGTCTAATCAAAAATTATCAAAAAAGATCTGGTCCAGATTTTTCTGGCCATCTCTTTTAAAACTCTTGCATACAGATTGTCCAGGCTCACTTATCTTAGAAAATCCCTATTTAGGCACAGCCTGAAATACTTGATCACAGCTGGGACTGAAATTAGCTCGTTATGATCAATGGTGCGCATACATCATCTGACCTTCCCCAGAGGACTTTTTTTTTAAATTGATGTTTTCTGCCTTTTTTACACTGTTAGTGATACTTCTGTTTTCTTGTTCCAAAACTTATACCATTTCATGTGCTCTTTCAGTTCTTTTACAAATTTTCTACAAGCCCATCACCTAATTTATATTCATGGGTATCGCCTTCCTCTCTCCTGCTATTACATTGCTGCTTTTGCTTTCATTCATATTGTACTATCCTTTTAGCCTGTTCACCTTTCTTGTCTCTCCTGAAGCTTATTGGATACTTGATGAATATTCCTAAACACCACTTGATTGTGCTCCACAGCTCATGAACTGAAGTCTGACTAGTTTGACACTTTGAGCTATTTAAAAGACATGTGGATATGACTGGTGCTTAAGTACAGGGTTTAGTGATGGACTTGGCTAGGTTGAGTTGCACTCAATGATCTTAAAGGCATTTTCCAATCTAAATGATTTTATGATTCTCTGGCTGTTTCTGTGCAGTTTCAAATTCATTCATATGGCCTCTCAAATCCACCAGATACATCTGGTACTGTTGATGAGTTGGACATAACACATGCAACTAAGTTCTATAATATATTTTTTTAAAGAACTTGATAGACAATCTCTCTGTCCTCCATTCTTGAATACAATTTTCTGTGATTTGTAAGGCTAGGACCTTCCAAGAAGATTTAGGTGTCCCCCAATGCGTCGCTCAAATTAATTTCTTAGAGATGGATTGGGAGAGTGCTTTCAGCAAGAGGGCTGGTCAGCCTGTATTCTGGTGTGATCTGGACATACCTAATCACATTCATAGGATCGTAGATAATCAGGGTTGGAAAGGGCCTTGTGGCGTCTCCACTCCAATCTTGTTGTTCAAAGGAGGGTCAACAGCAATCTTAAGTTAGAGTTTTCCAGTCAAATCTTGACCCACCACAGATGGACATGGCACCATATCTCACCATCCCAGCCCTGCTGCTGATGTATCTGTTACTGGTCTGCACCTCCTTTCCTCCCTAGTTTTGTGTTTGTTGTGTCTTGTTCTCCTGCCCTGTGGCACTGTGAATATGCTTAATCTCACCGACTGCCTTGTAGGTACCAAGGAATTGCTGTTAGGTCCCACCAAAATCAACTCCTCTCCAAGCTAAACAAGCCCACATCCTTCAGCCTCTCCTCACAGGACAAATGCTCCAACTCTGAGCACCTTGGTGACCCTCCACTGGACTTACTTCAATTTATCAACACCTTCTTTTATTGGAGGGCCAAAAGTGAATATGCTGTTTTAGACATGCTCTGCCAAGCGCAAAGTAAGGGCCATAATCCCTCCCTCATCTGCCTGCTGCAATCTGACTGGTGCATCTTGGTATGTCATTGTCCTTCTCTGTGTAGCCCTGTCCCCCAGGACTAGTAGCACCACTGTCTATCAGTCCAGCCCAATTGCAGAACCTTGCATTCATCTGTTGAATTTCCTGAGGCTCCTGTCAGCCCATTTCTCTAGCAAGGAGGAACTCTCTATATGGCAGAAAATTAATCCGTAAGTACTTAGTCACTGATTCTGTACTAGAAAATGCCATTTTTGACAGAGTGTGTTACTCCCTCTCTCTTTCTGTCCACTGGAGCCTCCCTGCTAGGTTAAAATCCTTGATTTTAATGTTCCTTTCATGCAGATTTTCCCACCAGGCCTTTCTAATGCCATTTAGGCATTATGCTCATAAAATGAACAATTCTTATTCTCTTTAATCCTCAGGCTCCTGGCACAGGTGTAGAGGCGACACTATTTTTCTCCTCTTTACATTTTTTAGTGCCTTGATTAGTTTTGGTTTTGACATGGAGATTCTGTAAGAATTAACTCTTTTCCTAGTTTTATCACTTTCCCCATTGGTCTTTTATTTAATCTTGTGACTGGTCTTTCAGTTTTCTAAAACCTAATTTTTCTTCCGATGAAATGCTGGTTAATATTTCTGCACAAGATTAGCCCAGTTCTCTGCCAGTCTCATGCTCTATGTGGCTGGCCAAGCCAGCACTTCATTACCAGACTACTCCATCACCTTTTTGCCTGCTGGCCAGAATGTGCCACTAAGGAGTTCAGCTGAATATTTCTTGTCCAACATCTTCAGAAAGGGACACAAATTGAAGTCTATAATATGTGGTATATCTATCATGATAAGAAAAACAAATAGTTTCAAAACACATCATTGTGTAAATACTGTCCTTGAAGTCTGAAAGCCTTCCTAAATTTGCTTTTTAGTTTCACCTATAGCGTGGCAGCACAGCTCTCCTGTATCTTAATTTCTTTTCCAAAGCATTCTTTCCTTTCTGGGTGGTTATGCAGCCTTTGGAAAGGGTTTTGTACAGCTGAAGGTCTCTTCTCAGGCAAGCCTGACAGCCCCTTAAGCTGAGCAGAACCCTTCTTCTCACTCCCTGTCCCTTTTGGCTAGTTGTTTCTTCAGGAGTGCTTTATGCAGCTTCCTCACTGGAGTCTGGAAAGTATTTCTATTAACTGAGATATTACTTTTACATTTTCTTTCTGATAGTTATCTACTGTCCTTGAGTTCTGTTCCCCATAATTCCCTAGATACTGCATTCTTTCTAAAAACTTGGAGTGATGATGCTTCCCGAGTTCATCCATCCAAGCTGTTTTCAAACGTGTGCAGCATCACTGTGAACACCAACTTTCTCCTTACATGGAAAGCACTTATGGCCCCAAGTTCAACCCTCTAAATTTCAGCCTAGGAAAGGGAACTAAGGCAGCTTTCTGAAGAATGTGAGGTACCAACCCCCCATCCTCAAATGCCCACTGTTTCTAGGAAACAAATCCATTGCATGGTGCCCTTCCACACTGGGAAGATGCCTCTTAGCCTGAAACACACCAACTGGCCTTAATCTCACGAGATGGGGAAGTGTTGCCAATCTTCTACTTTTGCTTTTAAATGTGGTGCAGTCCTTCGGGGACCTGGCCAGAATTTGCATAGTTATGAATTTAAAGTTTATGTTATGATTTAAAGTTATGATTTAGAATCTCAGATCATTAAATACATATTAGCAGCGGGATAAACATCAGAATGCTTAGAAAATCCTAGTTAGCTAATGTTCAGTGCCAAATAGAAGTCTCTATAAAATTATGGCAAGTTAAGGAAACTGTAATAAATACAGCAATTAGGTGTTTCAAGTAGTGATCGGAAAAAGATGGAAACCAGCAAGCAGCAGGCTAAATATCATCTTAACCAAAGGTAGAAATAGCAGCAGCACAGCCCTCCCCTCAAACATGCACTCTCTTTTTCTTCCTTAATGATACTAATTATTTCATTTGCTTTCTCCCAGTAAATCTATCACTAGATGTGCAACATATTGAAATGAAAGCAGTCATCAAAACTAAATGAATCACACCAGAGAAGAATCAAAACAAGGAGGCAGCGCTACCCTGCCTGCGTAATGTGTAGTTCTCAATTATTGCCTCTGATTTTTTGCCTTCCTGAAAGCTAATTCCCTACCATGTGAATGTTAGGTTTCTTTAAAAAAACCAAAACACAAATCCCTCAGAAAGGTAAAACCAGCAGGCTTATAGAACCAAAAGGCAGACATTCTTTTTTATTTTCCTTTATTTTTTTTTCCTAAGCAGTGAAATACAGAGCTTAGAGCCTGTGTTCTGACTCTTGGTTTTTAAAAGTGAGGCCACATCACTCGCATTCAGTCATCTGAGCTTGGAGAGTCCTTCTGGCTTTCTTATCACAGTGTGAAAACCTGCTTATGTCTTTTTGTATCATGTCTCTGAAACTATTAAGAGAGTCTGACATTTTCTCTTAGTACACAGTTTGGAGAGAAATCTGAGTGTTCCAGGGTGTGAAATAATCACATTCCAGGGAGCAAGGGACCAGTCTCACAGACTCTGGAAGCTTTCAGTGGCTTTTGCTTGCACAGCAATATAAAAAAAAAAAGAGTAAAAAAATAGTTTGTACTGGAGGGGGAAGAATTGCAGATTATTTTTTTAAGAATATAAAGCATCACAACTCAGGAGCTGACTGTGCAATTAGTAACTGATCTATCACTCCCTGAGGAAATGTCTTTTTACTAACAGAATTATAGATTCTTTATTATATTTTATAAATGGGGGGAAAGAGTGTAATTTTTGCATTTCTTGTTTTACTAGCAAGGCTTCTTTTTTTTTTTTTTTTTACTTCTATGTTTCAGTTTTTGTGTCAGCAGAGAGTTGTCTTTTTGCAGCATAATAAGCTCTAAATTTAAAAGAGATAAGTAGGGCTACTTAGCTTAGTACACTGTGGTTTGCAGAGCAATTTAGAGACCTACTGTGTTATTCCTCTTTTTCTTTGGTAGATGTTGAAAGGATTTTGGATCATGTGTTTAGGGTGCATGTTGACACCTGGCCCCAGAGGCACTAAACTGTGCAAAATGGGTGCAAATGCAGAGTTTTGTTCTGCTATCTGTCTAGATTTAAATATGTATTCCAAGACAGCTGGTAGAAGGGTCAGTGCTGGAATCTGCCTGGCATCCCTATGCCTCCTGCACCACAATGTCCACATAGCAAAAGATCAGGTCCAAAAAATGAAACAGTCTTTAACTTTTGCCATAGCCTGCTAGACCTTTGGGGAAAGTAAGGATGTGGCTCCAGCTGTAGAGCAAAATGGTGGGCATGGGCAGAAATCTAAAAAAACCAGGTCCTGGCTGGGAGCCGTGCTGGCCTGGCAAGTAGCCTGTCTGCATCTGCTGGTTTGTGTGCTGCATCCTGTGGCTGCAGACTCTGAGTGGAAGCAATGGCCCTTTGCTCTTGCTTAGTGTCTGGTCAGGCCTCATCAAAATCTCCTGGTTCTGCTTCTACTATGTCCAGATGGATTTGCAAGAGATCGGATTCCAGCTCTCTTTGTGGACAAGCTCAGGCATGTCCAGCCTTAGCAAGGGATGACAGGAAGTGTCTTGAATGCCACATGTGAGCCATGCTCTAGACCTTTATCTGTATGCCCTTTTTCCTGTCTATCCGTGTGCCCTTCCTCCTGCCTTATTGTTGTTACTCCAGTGCTGCTGGTCCCCACTATCCAGGCAGTTGTGGATGGCAGTAAGTGGATTTTACTGCCTCCCTTCCCTTTCCACAGCACAGATTCAGCTGATGGAGTCTCTGGGGTAGCCTGGCCAGCCCTGTTCCCTATGTTCTCTGCCCCTTGCTACACCTCTGCCACAGAGGACCAGGACTGTATGGATCTAGTGATGCATATGCCTTTTTTTTTACTTTCCTTTCACCAGGGTGGCTCAGTAATGTCAGGGGGGGAGATATGGGACCATTGGAATATATTGTCCAGTGCAAATACTAGCTTTGCTCTTTCTTCGTGTGGTAGCCACAGTCTTCGAAGCCAGAGCAGAGAGACCTTCTTCTCATCCTGATGTGTATGACTGAAGTGGAGGAATTTAGGGGTAAATCAATCTCCCACCATCCCACAAACTTGAGGTGGAAGATTTGAACTCATATATCAGGGGCTAGACATTTTGATAAATGAAGAGATGTCAGCTCCAACTTCTGGCATAGATATCTGAATAGAATTTCAGTCAGGGAATACTGATAGTCTTAATTTTTCCTATGGATTCCCGTGTTCTAGATCTTCAAAGTGGTAGAAATTCCAGTTTGCAAAATGTGATTGCCAGATCAAGGAGCGGAGGACAGAAAGGGATATTCCTGTATACAGAAGACATTGATTAAATCCCATCTAGCTATGGTATAAGTACACACCAGTCTTTGAGCCCTGACATAGCTGAGAAGCTGAAGGAATTCAGAGCAGAGACCAGCTAAAGTCTGCCCTGGTCACATCAGGTGCTCATAGATGTAGGGATCAAATAGAAGTCCACAGGCAGGAAGAGCTTCACTTTCCACAGAGACTCATAGCAAGTCTGAAATTACAGCTAGAAAGTCCCAGCCATGAAGTTTTTTGGCTTCAGTGCCAAACCTAAATTTATTTGACAAAAAATTTTGTATTGATTAGATTGCAGTTAATTAGATTTCAATTGAAAACTTCTACCAGAGAAGGGGAATCAGGCAGCTTTTGAATTTGACAAAAACATATTGGCTCTGTGTCATAAGGAAAATACTGCCTCTGTATTTTTCATGAATGATTTCAGAATAAGTTTTAAATACCATTTCTTGACTGCTAATTTTCAGCAAAAAGATGTTCAGAAGCCAAGATTAGAAAAGTTAATAAGTATTTAATAAAGACATAAGGATATGTAAATAGGAAGAGGTAAATGGTAATGTTTGAACTGTTTTAATAATGGATTTCATTGAATGTAACTGCAAGGTAGCAGCTAGCCAGGCATTGTATAAGTATATTCCCTTGGGCCACACGTGCAGCAGATAAAGTCTGAATTTTCTGGACTCCTTACATGGCTTTTGTATTGTCACTATGTCTATTTTAGATAGCTTTAGCTTTATTCCTCCATCCCGCTGGTCAGTCTGCTCTCCCATGCCTGGCACAGAGCCACACTGGCTGGGCATTTCTGCTGTTGGACAATGAGTGCTGCTCCTCTCCAGTGCCAAGGCAGAACCAAGCCCACTCTCGAGCTCACAGGTGCAGAGGACAAAATAAGTGCTAAGCTGTAGCTGATGAAGCTATTCTGGTGTTGTCAAGGCCTTATGAGCATTGGAGGTTTCTATGCCCCCTTGTCCCTCTGTACTTGCTGTCTGCTCCCAGTGGAGCACAGGACAGAGGTATATGAGACCAGGCACATTCTGGACATGGTCAGTGTGCTAACAAATTGCTCACTTGTTCTCTGCAGTAGTTTGGTCTCACGGTTTAACTCCAGGTCCTTTGTGTGTTCAGCTGAGTAGATTTACCTAAATGGAAAAATATGATGAAAAGGCAAGGGGCAAATGGAAAAAAGTGAAAATTAAAAAGAAAGATTAAAATGGGAGGTGGAAGTGTTGCAGGCAGGCATGCATCAGAGGGATGTAAAAGAGGCAGGGAGCAGGTGGGATGCCTTTGAGAGTGGGGAGTGAGGCAGAGCTCAAATGGAGAGGTGTTCCCTTTCAGGCATCCCCCTGCTTCTGCAGGATGAACCCCATGCATGCAGCCAGTGCCCCTGTCCCATTTCCCACCGTGACAGTGTTCCCAAAATGCATCAGTCTTGAGCTGTATGGTGTGAGGACACTGCCTGTACCTCACTCCCTCTCCTTCCAGAAGAGTTTCATGTGGAAGATTTTGAAAAATAAAACCTCTAGCAAGGGAAGAAGAATTACTGTAAATATTAAATTATCTTGACAGCTCAGTGCTCAAATTCCATCACAGAGGAGAAGTTTGTCTGATTTAGCATAGTTTAAGCTTCTGAACCTGTCCCTCCACTCACCCACTCACACAAGAGGCTGCAAAATACTTTGGTGATGCCAGAAATGAACTGCTGTTTCCCTCAGAAAATATGCATTTCACCCTGTTTCCTCACGATAAACAGAAAGGACTCAAAACCAGCACAGATTTTTTTTCCTTTCCTCTCCTTCCCACCTCCTAGACTTTGTCTGACTGCACCTAGACCTTAAAGAATTTATGGTGTTTACTAACAAGACATGCTTTAAGCAGCCAAGAAAGAGAGGAGAACAAGATGAAGGGTAGTCAGGTCACGGGGGCTGCCCTTGCTCATGGCACTGAGCTGGTTCAAAGCAAGGACAAGGAGCCTGGGAGTCTCCTGGAGTTCAATAGGTGGCAATCATTTCGTACTAGCTGTAATGTTACCTTGGTTTACAAACACCCAGGAAACACAGAGTTCTGCAGGTTGCTGATGTGATAAGGATCCAAAACCCAGCTGCCCGAGAGTCCAAACAAGCATAGCAGACCTGACCCACCACTGCAAGATCTCTAGACACAGGAAATGTGAACCTCCTGACATAAACCTGCTGACAGCGTCTGACTGATCACTTTTTGCGATGAGTCCTTTTGATTCTGTGTCAACTGATGTCGCCTCCACATGTGGCATCAGGAGACAAGGTACAGCCCAAACCTAGAGCAGGTTAAGTGTCCACAGTTTCCAGGCTGTTGGGAGCAGGGCTGCCTGGAGAATTAAAATAACAAAAAGAGCTAGGCTAGCAACGCCTGAAATGCTGCAGATGCTTGGAGACTCCAGCAGAGTCACTTAGAGATCTTATTTCATTAGAGGATGGAGGCAACGTTTGGATTTATCAGTTTTACCTACACAGAAAACGGGCGGGTTTTTGGTGGTCAGTGGGGCTTCACTGCACTTTGGTCATCTGCTTTGTGTGGGCATGCTACCACTGCACAAAGAGAAGAGCGAATGTAAGCTGATGCTGAACTGATTGCTAGAAATGAAAAGGAGAAAATGAGAGGCCCTAATGCAAAATTACACTGGAATTACATTGCAGTTGTTTGGATACAATCTGTGTGACTACAATAGTAATATCTCATCTGCAAGAATTTAAACATCCTGGATTTCTCTCTTATTACTGCCAAGACCAGGAGGCCTCAGGAACAACTGCAGGCAGAAGGGGTCTGTTAATCGAGCTGAAGCCCTGGGGCCTCCTAGGGCTGAGTTCATTTTTATTACAAGTTGCTCTCTAAAAGATTTAGCAGTTGCCCTTTTCTAACCCATACCTGGGAACAGCCTGCTGTTTGCCCTGGCAGTGTGATTGTCTGTTCAGCTTTTTTGTCTGGCTACACTGGGATGTAATGGCAGTAAATCTGTGACTCTCTAGCCACTGAGGGCTGCAGGAGGCTGGCTTGCTGCTGTCTAAACCCCAGAGCTGAGTTAAGGCAGCATTTGTCTTGTGCTGAAAGGACCTATGGTCACTACTTGGATGATTGATAATTTTCTAGTGACACAGGATCTGTGCTACATAGGTGGCAAACTCATTCCAGCTAGGAGAAGGCAGTGATGTGCACCTGGTTAAGGTTACTCACATGCTGTAGCCAGAAGAGGACAAAACTTAAATGGTTTGAAAACATTTAAAAATTCATCTTGCATGGTTAAGGCTAAGAAAAGATGTCACCTCCACTCGCTGATTTCATGTCACCCCTAGCCCTGTGCTTTTCCGCTGTGCTCAGTTTCTCTGAGGGCCACAGTGTTATTCAGGACTTCTCATTTGGCTCCTCACAGTTCAGAAAAAAAAACTTTTTGAAATTAGATATATTTTAGGCCAACATCTTACTTGGCACTTGACTCTGTCTTGGGTTGTTTTGCTACTGCTCAAAAATATGGTTGGGTTTTTTTTGCCTTCAGCGGACACCCAATTCTCTTAGGAGATGGATGTTTTTAGGAGAGGAAAGGAAGTTCAGCATGATTTCACCAAGCTTGAGGCCTTTATGTTTCTGTGCATATACATACCCCCACAACAGACTGCAGCATGCAGGCTCCTTCAGTAAGGAAGCTGCTTCTCTGTGTCAGCTCTTTGTGAAGAGCTGTTAGCCCATGTCCTGGGAGAAATACAACTCTGTAGTGTGCTTTGCCTGTAACTATGATTCCAAAGTTTCAGTAGGTCTATCTAATTCTGGAGCAACAACACGCTGATGAGACAATCTTGCTTTATTTGGAGCAAGGTTGTTCAGTGCTTACTCAAGGCCCTTTCACTGTGTGCCTTCGCACCACACAGGGATGTTCTGTAGTCATGGCCATGTGTTTATATCTCTGTGTGTTCCTCCTCCTTTTGTACCTACTTCCCAATTTCACCTGACTGGATCCTAAGCCTCTGTCTATCACTACTTCTTTCTCTAGGCTGGTTGAACATTTCTGCTTGGTTTGGGGTCGGGACTTTTTTGGGGGGTGGGGATATTTTGATTATCTGCATGAAATCCCTTGTCTCTTCCTCTGCACTTGGTATAGGTGGAACTGACAGCTCCAGGGAGGTAAATGAATGCCACTGCATTTCAGAGGAAGAATTATTTCATGCAATTACCCTAAAAGTGCATGAGAGAACAGACTGAAAGGAATGAGGGAGAGAAAGAAAGAGAGCATGAGAGAGGATAATCACAACACTTCGACAGGTTTACCCCATCATGTTTGAAAATCTATCACTCTGACAAGTCCCCTTTGTAAAAGGGGTAGACAGATAACCAGGCATTAGCTCTTCAAGGTCCTCTTGAATGGAGGGTAATCAATAGAAGGATCAGTCCACTGCACCATTTCACTCGATGCCTCTCCCTGATTATTTTCCACAGACTGACTGTACCCCATTTCCCTCTCAGTGTCTCACTTTAACTCTCTCAGTTAATTCTCAGTGATTCCTGGTCAGGGGAATTTGGGTAAACTTTAGGTTGACTTGTGAGTCTTTCTGTATAAATGATAATGTTTTTGTTCTGAGAAAGGGTGCAGTAACAAAAGGCTGTCCCCTCAACCCCTTCATGTCTCTTGAGTCTTGTTAAAAGGCCAAGGAAAAGGGAACTTTTTGTAGTTTCATTATTAATGAGAAGAGATTCAGTAGAAGCAGTTCCTGTCCTGACTCTGCTGCTATTTCACCTGCCAACTTTGTCACTCTCTTGATCCCATGTGCAGATCAGAGTTACCCAAGGGAAGCTGTCAATAACAGCCCATGTCTTCCTGGAGGCCTCGTGCACCTCTGGTCATGAAAACATGAAAGATGCTTTGAGGTCCTCGGGTGGAAATTGCTGGCCAGGATAAATTATCATTACACTAGTTTCCCGCCATGCTTTCAAAGAGACAGGGCATTTGCCATACTGGGTGAGGAGAGAACGCTGGGCTAAGGATTGCTGGGCCAGGTCACTTTTTATCACCTGCACCTGCTGCTCTTGCAGCAAAGCCAACGCATGAGTCACACCGATTTGCACTTTGAGGTTATTTACAGCACATGTTATTAGGTTAGGAAAGCTAAGGTCTAGCATATGTCCTAAAATTAGGCTTTTCTCCTTTTGGTTGGTGTCAAAAAGGAGTGATTCACAGCCATGGGGGAAGCATTTCTACCTCGTCAGAATAGTTAAGTAAGAGGGTTTACTTCTGCGTGAGATAAAGCAGGTTTAGCTGAAGCTGCATCCCGAGACCATACCCTGCAGTGGGAGATGAGGGGTACACAGGGAGCACCCCACTGTGCTGCGGGTAACTCCCAGCAAAACTGGCCACACAGCTCCTGTTCTGCTGGCTTCGTGTGCAGTAGCCAACCCCACACGTGTGCTCTGGACAGGAGTGCCAGAATGAAGCTCAGGCTTCATCCCCATAACTTCCAGAAACTCTTCAATGAAGAAATGATAAACCTGTGGCTCAAGTCAAAATTCTGGATTCTTTTAAACTTTCTTTTTCTCTCTCTTTTTTCTCTCTCTCTTCCTTTCTTTCTCCTTCTGCAGGATGGTGGAATACTCCCTGGATCTCCAAAACATTAACTTGTCTGCAATCCGTACTGTCCGTGTCCTGAGACCCCTGAAAGCTATCAACCGTGTGCCCAGTAAGTCGTGCTTCCCTCCCACACCTCTCAGCTCGGCTTGTGGGGAGGACATGATCAATAAGGCTGCCTGTGGTGGTGTTGTCCCAGCAGGGTTCAGGTACAAAATGAACAGAGGCTTCTGTAGGGTGTGTGCAGGCTCTTCCCCTTCACAGGGCCAAGAGTTGTTGTTGGATGGGCAGGAAAACAACAGTCTCCCAGCATATCTGCCCTGGTCATCCTTTGTGCATGGCCACATTGATGGAACTTCAGGAACTGAAGGTGAACAATATGCAATAAATGAAAGCGCTTTTTCTTTATCTTACTGAAAGACATCACAGGTTTAATTATGGCTGTAGCCTCAAAAAGGCCTGTGTGTGAGGTCTGGAGAAGGATGAGTTTTGGGAAGCAGGGAAAATTCGTTTGCTCAGGCTTTCACAAGACCTTCAAGATCCTCTCATCTGAAAAATTTTCATGCTGTTACAGGTTAGGTGTATGTAGCACCAACTCATTTTTCGTTCCTCCTCACCTTGTGCTTTGTATTCTCTCTTTTGTGCCAGCTATCTCCTCTGTGAGGTGCTGTGTGTATATGAGCCAGGCCTGGGGCTGCTAGGGCTGTGCTTGAGCCTGGATGTGTCAGCCCTGGGAGACTTCAGGCATTTCTTCTGCAAGTTTTTCAGTCTTACAGAACGGCAGGAAGTCTTTGCTGTTCTTCATAATCTCCCCGATCAGGCTGTCTGCAGTGGCTAAGACCTTGCTGGAGCTCTCCTAATCGTTCTCTCAAACTCAAATGGTCGTTTTTCTTTTCCAGACCTGAGAAAGTTTGCACAGTTGACCTCCTAGTCTGCATCGTATGCTTTCCCTTGTGCCAAAGTAATTTTCATGATGTCACCTATTTCTTGAACATGCTGTGGAGGTGGACTTCAGAGACTCTGGCTTCATGCAAAGCTCTTCTGTAAAAGGATCTTGTCCTTCTTCATGGATGTACTTTTATCTTTGAGCAATAGCCCTGAACAGAAGGTGCTGAAAGGTGTGAAAGAGAAACTGAGGCACAGTCCTGTGTGCCCAGCATGGCAGGAGGGGAGCAGGCAAAGAGGCACTGGCTGGGGCACTAAGCAAACAGCCAGGAATGTAACAGGTCCATCATGGGATGATGAGGTCCAAATATTCACTGTCAGCAAAACAACCCCCTCAGTCTGTTTCCATCTCTCTGGCCTTTCTCCAGAGAGGGGAGGGCTGGGAGTCAAGCCCTGATCCTGGGGTTGATGCCTTGAGAGGCTGCCTAGAACAGAGGCTAGACAGTGTTCAAGGAATAAAGTAGGTATTTATTAAAAAGGCCTTTAAAGGATAGATCTCGGGCAGTTCAAGAGCCTGGCCGTCACTCCACCCAAGATGGACACCCGGTCACAAGTTTTCACAGTTTTATAAGTTTTGGTCCATTTACATTTTGGGGTTAATTGTCCAGTTACAGCTTCAGGTTATGAAGTCCCATCCTCCCAGGTTGCTCTCCTCAATTTGCTGTTGTTTATACTTTTTGGGCCTGAAGCTGCAATGGTGTCCTTGGTTCTTGGGCTGGAAAAGGACTGTTTTGTCTAACTAAACTGTGAAGAGAACTTGCTAACACTTTATATGAAGTTCAGAGTTATGTACTAATGCAGTACAGAATGTGGAAAATATGAAAACTAAAACTTAAAGCATAAGGGTAGGACCTTTCTGCAAGGGGCTGGCCTGGAGGCTGTGTATGGCAGGCTCACCCCTTCCAGGAAGATATGGGCAGCTATGTGAGAGCAGCAGTATCCTCATGTTGTGCAGCCTCCTTTCCTCTCTACTTCATCAGGTGTGCCATGAGTTTGTGCTCAAAGACTGCTTTGAGAGACTGATTCCTGTTATCAGGGTAGACTTAACCTTGGAGGCAAATAGAAACATCTGGAATGATATCCAATTAACTCTTACAGGTGTTTGCCATTTTAATTGCTGGACAAAAGGAGTCAGGAGGAGAGCTTGCCTGGCAGAAACATAGTGCTTTCTATTATAACTATTCATTGCCTGGAACAGCCAGAGCTGCTCCAGGGAGGAAGTGTGAGCCACATCAAAACTGACCAACCAGGGATCTGCTCCATGCATGCAGAGGTACCAGAGATTCTTTCCATCATCTTTCCTGACCTTTGCAGAGCAGATACCATTGAATTTGTCCTGACTGTCCCCACCCTGACACTACCTGTTTGCTCTTTTCATCAGTATAGAATATACCTGTATGAAATTGATACTGTTTTAATTTCCACTCTGTGGTTAAAACTTTATGTATTTTTTTCTTGATACAAAAATCTGTGCTTATATGCAGAGAATGTTTTGGAAGAAAGACATCCTGCCATTAATTAAAACAAACAACAAAAACAACAACAACAAACCCCCACCAAAAAAAAAAAAAAGAAATTATATTCCCTGGGAGCATTGACTTTAGGGCTGAAAACTAGAGAGGAGGCTGTAAACAAAGGCTTGTGATAAATGGGAATGAACTGCATTAGAAGAAAGTGCCCAATGGGCTACAATAAACATAATTAATAGGACCTTTGGCCACAAATCTTTTTTTAATGTCTTTTTAAAGTTCTTCATTACTAATCTGAAGCAAGAGGAAAGTCTGTTAGTGAGATTTACTGATCATACCGAGCTAGAGGTGTTGCAAGTGCTACGAAAGAAAGTGGGAAATAGAACAGCAGGAGGTAGAGGGAGATTGAGGTCATGGCTGCGAGTGTGAGATGTCTGGGGAGAGGCAAGGAGTGGGGGAGTGATTAATCCCAAAGGCAGATATTTGGCCAAGCTCAAAAGGCTGTGATGGGATAGGGGGGCCCAGTGTTCACCTTGGACATTTCAAAGGCTTCCACATGGACACCCAGGTAGGGACTGATTTTCACAGGGGAGTCTGGCTGTGTGGACTGAATAATGGCAGTTTATTATCAGGAGAATGGACAAAATTATTAGGAACCTGACTGATGAGAACATGAGTGAAAGAGTGCTCAAATGGTCTGTCAGGCAGATTATTTAGAGCCCAAAGAACTCTACTAATCTGCCACTGTTTGAAAAGTCTACATACTTACATGAAAAATTTCTGGAGAAGTTTGAGAGAAATTTCATACTACATGAAGGAAAAAAAAATATGGTAGCAGAAGATTAGAAGAGAGGAAATTCAGAAGGAATTTCTAAGGAAACTGTAGCAACATGGCAGAGGAAAAAGTTAAATAAACTTATTTTATATTCTTGGCAGGTGGGCAAGGCTGAAGTTCAAATGCCCAAATTCCCAAATCAGATGTGTCTAAATTCTGCTTACATGTGCTTATTTGTAACATGCTACTGAAAGCCCTTCCTCACAGTGACACTCCTGAGGCTTTGAAACAAAATCCCACAAGGAGTTGGCAAATTCTATTTGCCAGTGCTGTACTCATTATCTATGGTATAAAGGATGCATGTAAGGATGTAAAATCTCTCTGAATGTTTTGGTTTGGAAAGACAGATGTGTCTGCTAAGGAAGGCAGGAGCCTCTCTTGGAATGAAGAATGTAAACCCCCTTCCTCCAAATTATTATAGTTTTGTAATTAAGGGGCTTTCAGGCAAAGATATGGGAATAGGAATAACAGAGGAATAACAGTTCTTTACTAGGAATATTAAAAATAAAAACATAGTAGCACAAAAAAGCAAACAAACAAAAAAGAAAACACAGAGTAAGGACACAACCTGACACCCTGTTTGTCAGGGTGTTGGTAGCAGTCCAATTAAGTCCTTCTGGAGTGACAGATGTGGTTCTGTTGGAGCAGAGATGATCCTGTAGAAGGATGTAGTTTTCCTCTGAAGGTCCAGTGATGGTGAGATGGGTGAGGTGGGCCCAGTCTTCCTCTGGGAATCCAGTGGAAACAGTCTGCCTTGGTGTTCTGACTCTCAGATTTTATCCAGGTAGGAATGCTTGGCTCCTCCTGCTGGGTGGAGCATCTCACAATGGGATGATGTAATTTTATCAGTCATGCAGTGAGACTTCATGGCCCCTTAACAGAAGATATCCCCCTGGAGGGAGGATGGGTAGTGGAAAAGATAAAGAGCACTGCCGCACCTGGTTTTAACAGGTGGTAATGGAATACGTACTTTTAGTTACAGCTTGCATTGCAGCCTAAGACACTGAATCATGACAGAGGAAAAAAGGGACAACCAGTGTAACCAAAAGGTGGTAAATGTCCATTAAAGATGGCAGTTCCTACCCAGTTTGTAAAACTCGCTGCCACAGGAAGCAGCACTGTGCAAGTAAAGGAAGTAAAGTGGGATTTTCCCAGGGATGCCCCATCCCTGGAAGTAATGTTCAAGGTTGATTTGAATGGGGCTTTGGGGAACTGGACTGGTGGAAGGTGTTCTTGTCCATGGAAGGGAGGTTGGAAGGTCTTCAGTGTTCCTTCCAACCCAAACCATTCTATGAGAACTCACATGGAGACATTTCTAGATTTCAAACCTCCTTTGAAAAGGGGTTTGAGCTGATCTTTAGCTACCAGTTATCACTAATTGATTGCATTTCTTGCAGTTCTCAGCAAGATATTGTACTGACCATTTCAGGCTTCCTGTCTGAAGCAGTCTGGGGTTCTGCCCTGCCTGATAATTCCTCCAGTCTCATGCCATCTCTGGAGTGTGCTAAAGAAAACATGAAGCACCCTGGTCTTGTAATATGTATCACACCTTCATTAACATTCCCTCTTATCTCCTGCATTCCTGACTACAACCCCAGGAAGTCTGCCTTTTGGAGTCATGTTTGAAAATGCAGGAAATGAAAAGTCAGAGATTTGTCTGGTTTTATTGCCACGTGATTCAATTCCATGGCAATGAGCTGGTGTGACAAGCCCTGCAAGTCACTGAATAAGAGTAAAGAGTAAAAATACCCTCCAGGTCTCTGTCAAAGGTAGTTGCTTTTTGCTCTGGGCATGTCTGTGTCCTGATCTTGGGGAGAAATTCCATATCCATTTGTTGTTATCTTTTTGTGAGTGTGAGGCAGGTTGCTGGGTGAAATGTTGCTCTTTGTGCTGGCTCTTTTTTTGTTCCTTCTTCTCAAGGCAAGGCACAAGGTTTGGTGAGGGGAGGCTGGTTTTGTTTTATTTTTGCATGCTTTTCAGCAGTCAATCTGTGATCATTTCTGACAATTCGAATTTCTTGCTCTTCTTTTATTAAGTTTTTTTGACGTTGAAGAAGGAAATGTTTGTTCATTTTACTCTCTCTTGTTGAATTGGCCTTATGCAAAGAAGAGCCCTTGCACTATGTTTGATGACTTCCATTTTCCACTTACAATTTAATCACTGATTCATCATTTGGAAGCAGATTTTTTCAGCTGAGTACACTGTATAGAAGTGAAGGAATCTGTTGCAAAGCAACATAACTGAGTAGAA
This sequence comes from Brachypodius melanocephalos, assembly GCA_013398615.1. NCBI lineage: Eukaryota > Metazoa > Chordata > Aves > Passeriformes > Pycnonotidae > Brachypodius > Brachypodius melanocephalos. The sequence continues at coordinate 3,283,909 of VZSR01003524.1, read as the reverse complement.
AGTATATATATGTGCTAATACTCTATCTGTAAGCACAGTAATATTTATGTGGAGTTATAGGTATTAGAAAAATAACCTTATATACTTATTACTTGGTGTGCAGGAAATAAAATTTCAGATTTTTGGGAAGTTCTGATTTTCCTAAATGTGGGGGACTCTTTTCAGTCAGAACGAAAAGAATCTTTTCCCTTCCATTTCAGTGCAGCTTTATGCTGCCTAATTTTAGATGGTTTGTTTAATTTAATTTTTTTTCCCCATATTGGGTCCTGACACAAAAGTCTAAAAATCAGGAATCCTTAATCACGCCATTCTAGCATAAGAATGCTTTCCTCTCTTCTTGTCCTCCTTTTCTTTTTGCTAAACGTTTTAATAATTATTGCATTGTTTTTATTTCAATCAAATAGCTTTCCTTTTCCTAGTACAAGTGCTGTGTATAAAAATCTTCGTCTAGTTCCATTTTTCTTAATGATTGTAATTATAGTAACTCCATGGGTCCAAACAGATTGGAGTTTTCTCCTTTTCTTCTGCAGACCCCAAAGATATGAACCATGGTTTGTTATTTTTAATCTTTCTTATGCTTCATACCAGGTTAGTGGGACTCAGTGTCACCAGCAGACTCAGGAATACAACTGACATCTCCTAACTCTCAGCTCTGCACTCATCTCACTAGACCAAAGCATTAATATAAAAATAATCTGAACCATCTGAGTGCTGAAATGGGAAAAGCAGATGTTTAACCTGTATATGTCTGCTTAAAATCTGTATTCCTCACCAAGGTATCTGTGCTTGGCACTGTAACAGTGCCTAAAACAGAGTAAGATGGCTATGAACCTCACACTTGCTGTGGGGGAAAAGTGATGACATTTACTTCTCTAAATGTGTTTTTGAAGAACTAATTTCACTGATGAGTGTGTGTGAAATGAGCTTCTGACTGAGACATATTAGGCTGTAAAACAGTCTCATTTACAGCTAGATCAGACAAAAATCAAGCACATTTGACAGGCACAGTCCTGCCCTGATAGTTGGAAATGCAAACGGATTATGAAATTTCACTTCTGAGTGCCCCCCATGGGGTCTTTGTTTCAGATGCTTCAGTGTTTTTGCAAGAGGCCTTGCCTCTTCTCTTCCACCACTGACTCCCTTTCAAAAATGTACTCTTCCAAATGACTCTTCTGGTAGTACATTTTCCCCCCTCTCAGCTTTATTTGTGAAGCAGTAGCTGAAACTCAGATACTGTTGATTTTTCCAAATATTTAAACTTACCCAACTCACAGTTCTTTGTATGAGGTGCTCTGTAAATACTTATTATCACACCTCAGTGGCAAACAAACCACACTCTCAACCATGTGCAAAATTTGCACACAGATTTATCCACATACAGCCCTGATCAGGTTAGTAAGGGCACAGGAGTGATGTTCTTTTGCAGCACCCATACAAAAAAGTTAAGTGGTCACAAATCCGTGTTCATTCCCTGATCAGGCTGTGTGACTGAAATGTATTTAAAGGTGAAGCTGCCAGCTCTCTGTAAGCTCTGTCCCAGACAGGTGGGCAGGGAAAGGATGGAGAAAAGCTGACAGGAAATGGACTTGACCAATTGGGTCAAGTTCAGTCTATGTACTCCCTTCCCAACCAAATGGAGCAAAGCACTGAATCAAGCAATGTGACTTACACTTGGAGCATGACATTAAAGGATGTTTTTCCTCCAAGAGGGGGACAGATCAGAGATGGAATTTTACTCAGAGCTGCACTATCCTGTATGTGCAGCTCTTTATCAAGTCAGTCAAGCCCATGCTCAGGATAAAGGGAAACTGTATGAAGGGGAGCAGAGCAGAATGAAGATCAATAGAGATGAGAACAGAGAAAGGGGGGCTGGAAAGGGAAATGCACAGGAGGCAAGTGGTAGGGTTTGCCAGGCACAGCACATGGAGGCCTGATGCACCTCTGTATGTAGGATAAGGCAGAGTAGTGGCAGGGAGGAAATCAAAACTGATGCAAAGCCATCTGATACAACTGATACAAAGGACAGTATAAAGATCTGTTGACTCACTAATATGCTGGATGGGTTTGCAAATCAATGCTTCTCTGAAGCTTTTTAACAAACCAACTGGTCTGTAACCAGACCCACTTTTTGCAGTGCTGAAGGAAGCCTTCATAGAAGCCTAGAGTGGTTTGGGTTGGAAGGAACCTTGGAGACCATCTCGCTCCAACCCTCCAGCTGTGGGCAGGGACACCTTCCCACTAGAGCAGGCTCCTCAGAGCCCTGTTCAGCCTGGCCTTGAACACTTCCAAGGATAAGGCATCCACAATTTCTCTGGGTGTTTCAGTTCCTCACAACTCACAGTAAGCAATTTTTTCTTGTACTTAATTTAAGTCTTCAGTCACTGAAGACAGGCTCCAATTTTATTTACTTGTCTGATCTCAGTGCTGTTTTTCGTGTTGATTCCTAGTGTGCAGTGTATTTCCAGGAGTTTAACTGGGTAATCAAAGTAAACTTTGGAGAAAAACCCCAAAACATAAGGAAAATTATATTCCTTTGTTAATGTAGCATCATGGCAAGGAGCTGAGAAACACTGAAATGCAGGAAATAGATACTTTGAAATGGTTTGTTTTGTACAATATATTGCTTAGTTTCTATTTTTTGTGGTCACAGATCATGGGAGAAAGTAAGATTTCCTTCTCTGAACCAGTGCACTTAATTTCACCATTATTAGCAAGTATTCAAAAGTCACAAATTGTGTGCTTGTAGATTTTTCAGATGGCTTTAAAGCCATGAGATTTGAAAAAGGAAAAGGAAAAACAATCACAGATTATATTTATTTCTTTTTCTCGTGGCTTTCAGACCTGTAGACCTGTGAGTCATATCTTTTTTTCTACCCATAGTAGTGGGGAATAAAAAGTTCTCTCTTTTTTTTTTTTTTTTGGCTGTAATCTGAGATTTTCAAGTCATAGCAAGATTTCACACCTGAAGGTTTCTGCCATGCATGCCAAGACTGATGATAAAAATCACAAGAGTCTGTAACAGCACTTCAGAATTTGTGTTACTGAAAGTAAAACAAGCCTGGAAAAGAATCGAACCAAAACATTACAGAAACTGGTCATAGAAAGACCTTTGATGGAATCTTTATTTCTCCCTTCTGTAGAGGAACCTGCAGAGTCAGAATTTTTAAAAATGTACCTCACAGCTCCCATTGTGACAATTCTGCTGCCTGTTCAAACAAGCTCAGCCTCCAGTGTACACAGCACTCATGAAAGCCCAGCCATGTATTTTGCTGCCTGAATGGGAGCTGAGCTGTTTTGCACAGTCTGTCCCATGGGACCTATCAAGCAATGGATACTGTGGAAATGTGAGCAATAATGACAGTATATTATAGGGTGAATGATACTGTCATATTGCACTAATGCAAATTAAACCTTGTGTGTGTGGGCAAGGCCATTTACAATCATAACCTAAATTTCTCCATCTTTGTGTATTTTGGGACCAATTCTCCTGTTCACACTCATTTGACGTAATGTCATGTCATTGCCTGCAGTAGAAAGAAAATGATTCATGCTAGTGACAGCAAGAAGAAATTAGCCCTGTTAAATCTTACCCAGAAGTTGCATTAATGCTGTTTTACATAATATTTTGCATTATTCTGTTCCATTTAGCACTACAAATGTGTAAAGAACTTAAGGATATTTATCGAATGGAAGCAAGTGGCTCACAGCCACAGCACTGAAGTTGACTTTTGTCCCTGCTGTTGGGTGGCTCCTGCAATTCTGAAAGAAAAGCTGGCACTGTCTGTTTTTAATAGACTCTTCACTGAAAGTGAATGCAGTCATGACTGCAGTGATAAATGGGGAAAAAATGAGATGATCAGTGAATGAACTACTGTAGCAGGTGGTAGTAGGTGTTGCTTATTAGATGTTCAGTATTACAAAAAAGAACAGAATGACAGAAATCCCCCAGAGAGATACCTCTCTAAGAAATAATCTGACACCTGTCATCACTCTCCAAGACAAGGTGATTTAACAGTCCAAAGCTTGCAAGGGGATAATGGCATGACAATGAAGAAGGGTGCTACTGACTGGGACCTTTCCTTGCATCCATTTCTGCTCATGTCACAGATTATGTGGCTACCAACCATGCTATGGCAGCACGTACTGAATGTGACTGCTTGTGGAGGAGGAGTTTTTTGTTGTTATCTGTGAACCTTAGCAGAGCTTACAGCATGCATCATAAGGTGCAGCCTGCTGCAGAGCTTGGGTATCTCCTTCTTTTGGGATGACAGAAAAGCTTGGACTGTGGCCACTCTTTTTCCAGAAATGTCAGCATTTAGGTATCAAGGTAAATGCTCTGGATTTTGCTCTCTTTCTTGAGGCCACTGCAACTGTGGGGTCAGGTCTGCAATTAGAGGCTTCCCTTCTGAGCTTGCTTCTTCACATCATCTGGCAGCACCACCTGATCCCCCTTCGGCATCTTGCTGAGCACTGTGGCACTGCAGTGCCTGTGTGTTTATTTGCTCCTCTTCCACTCCAAGTAAAAAGTAGAACAGCTTATCTCTGGTTTCATTTGCACTTTCCTTTTGGTGCTTGTTTTAGCTGAATGTCTGTTGGGAAGTGTTTTAAATTATGTATTTTCGCTCCCTTCTTACTTTTCTTTTTCATGCTTATGACCCGACCTGGTCCATGTCTTGCTCTCTGACTGAAAAGGGGTGAGGTCTATGTTAGTCCCTGGATCCCAAGGGAATTGTTTCTAGACCCTTGGAGAAAGCTTAAAGAGAGTTTTTTTTCTCTTATATGAATGTACTCTAAACCTACTCTGGAAAGCCCTGTTGTTCCAGCAGGGTGAAACTCTGCCCAACAAGTTTTATTCTGGAGTTTTAGTCTCTCTTTTGGCTTCTGAAGGCTTAAGCTGAGAAGTACATTGAAGGTAAGGACTAGGGGCACTTAATGTTTAAACTTGACTATTCTAAGGGAAGTCATTGTATGAAGACGAGGCTTGGTATGCCGATGCTACTGAGAAAATGAACAACAGCTCTCTGCACTGGCCGAAGCTTTATAAGTGCTGGAAATGTCATGTTTTCATATCTTCTGTGGTTACACTAGGGAGTGACAAAGATAATTTGAGGTTATGTCATCAACAGGCTGCGTAGGATGAGGTGTCTGAGCCAGTCAGGGTTGCTAAAAGGCTTTGCTCGTCAGTAAGGCAAGAGTGAGGATTTGGGGAGGAACTGGCCAGTGCTCCTGAGCCATAGGTCATGCTGACCACCTGCAAGTGCTAAACCCCCAGCTCTAAATGTATCCTGCAAATGCACCCAGAACCTGACAAAGAGATTGATGGGAAGACTTTGCTTTTCTCTCAATGAGGCCAGCATGTCTGGGCAGTTTTTCTTTAGTAGCAGAACTGGCTTAAGGTCTTTCAGTACCTCATACTGTCAACTAGACCTATCTTTGCACAGAATTAATTTAATTTGGGTCTGGCCATCCATCTGGACATGCTTTCTTTCTTGCCTTGGTGCAAAGCAGGTGGTGATGGTTTGCAATGCAAGTGAGACTGGCTTTGCAGCTTGAGGGCAAAGCATCTGAAGCTGCACACTGGCTCTTCCAGCTGAACTCCTTTAGCTTGCACACATTGTTTGTAGGAGAGGACTCAGGAGGAATGCATCAAAGAGAAAAGATCTGCGTGGTGAGGGAAGCTGTGGGTTATAGTATCGGTCAGCTTGGCACCTGCCAGTGTGTCTGCTGTTGGACTAACAGCTGATTGGTATCTCTTGGTAGTAGTTTGGCCCAAGTTTGAGCTGATGTTTATGAATGCAATGTGTGAAATGACAGCTAAGCCTCAGGTCAGCAGGAGATCAGTGAGGACAGCCACGAGTTGGAGCACCAGCTTGCACTTTGCACAAACTGAGGGGTTTTTTAACTGCAGGAGTTGGCTGCAAAATAATAATTTAAAAATGGTGCATGCCATGTGTACTTTCTGCACAATCTATCTGCTGGAATGGTTCTTCAGTTCTGAAAATTTCCATAAAGAAGCATGCACAGAAAAATCCTGCCAACCACATGCTAGCTGGATGGACTGCCATGTGTCCTGGGGCAGGAGAGGAAGGAAAGAAGGCACGCTTGGACAAGCAGCCTGGCTGAGTGACATAATGACACTTCATTTTCTGCATTCTGCAAAATGTCCTGCCAGCTACAGTCACAAGTAGCTGATGGGAGACAGATTTGTTTTTGTTCCAGTTAAAATGATAACTGGTGGCTTGGTCTGCGATGCAGGTGAGATGGGCACTGAGAATTATGTTCCCCTCCATCTGCTTTACCCCAAGCGAGGGAATGCCTCAAACTGCTATCTCCTTTTGACTTGACATGCATTGGCTTTGTCCTTCACGCTGTAGCTGGGGCGGATTGAAAGCCTCAGAGGTGAGCGAGATACAAGAAACCAGAAAGAACAGGGTTTCTCACCCCCTCCTAAGCCTGTGCCCCGTTCGTATCACAGGGTGATTAACACCAGGGAGTGAATCGGCTCAGCTGTCCTGGCGCTTGAGAGAGGGCAGGCGGAGAGAGGGCGAAGGGACAGCGTTGGTGAGCAGGCGGCGGCGGCGGTCCCTGGCACACCTGCCCGGACAGCGGGCTCGGCTGCCCAGGGCTCGCCCCCTGCCCAGCCCGGCCCCGCCGCCGCCGCGCTCTCCCCGGGGCGGGCACGGCAGACGAGTCCGCACAGCTGCGATAGCCAGGATAATCAGAGGTGATGGCAAGCGTCTGGAGGGAGCTAGGGTCATTGTAGTGTCTGCTGAATTTGTCAGGAAGGGCCTCTGGGTGCCACCAGGATGAGACAGATGATTTACTTCTTCCGAAGCACAGAAGGAGCTCGGAGACCGCTCATCCTTGTGCTTCCTTCTGATGGTCACTTCTGGGCACTCTCTCACCTTCCCACCATTTCTCATCCCTGTGACATACCTTCCCCCTATCTCCTGCTGTGTTTGAATGGTGAGCGCACCTGTGGCTTTGCTCCTGCAGGATATCTTATCAGAAGCAGCCCCACCTTCGAGATACCATCGAGCACCCTTCTCTACCCCCTGCTCAAGGGCATGAGTGAGCAGCAGGGAACAATTATGTGAGCATTGTTTCCTTTCTTGGATGCCCACAGACAAGGCCATTTAATTTCCCCCATTCCCCTAGTCTCCTGGTCAGAGTGAGTGGAGAAAAGACTTTTCTGAGCCCACACATGGCACTCATGAATATTTAATGTTTCTAGCTTTTATTTTCCTTGAAGAGCAAAACCTTTTCATATTTGATGCCCTGGAAGGCTGTTTGGTCGCTGAATGTTGTTTCATCAATGCTCTCCCTCCTTGCTTTTTCTCCAGACTTCCCAGCCTCTGTTCCTTTCTCTTCTTGAGCAGCATTTCCTTTTTTACAAAGGATGCTTCAGAAAAGGTCACTGTCCCTTTTATATCCCCTCCTTACTGTGAGCCAGCATGGCTTCTGCTCTGCCAATGGTAAAGGACAAATGGGGATGTGGGGAAAGGCAGCAGTGAGGAGGAAGGCCAGGAAAAGTGTGCACTTAAGCTGAGGAGTAGCACAGAGGCAGAGAGGAGTTGTAGGCAGAGCAAGAGAAAAGTGACTGAGCAGCAGGTAGAGGCAGAAGGTGGGAAGGGGGTAACAGCAGGATTTTGATGGAGAACTGACTTTCCAGCACTTTTCAGAATTTGTCATTCAAGATGCACAGGTGTTGTTGTGGATGGCAGCTTGTCCAGCAAGTGCCCTTTGGAAAAGGGAGGCATCCCAGTTCCCCAAAACAGAATACTCCAAAGCTGCACTTCCAATGTCCACTGTTGGGCATCTCTAGTTGCTTTAGAGACCTCATTGTTTTGGCCACCAGCTTCTATGCTAAATCATCACCTGTTGTTCTTAGGCCATTCAGCCTTTCTCCTTTTTTCTCCTGCAATTGAAACTGATGTTTGAACATTTGGATGGGTGTAGATTCAGTGTTACTGCTTTTGAAAAGACAATCTCATATCCACAGTCAACATCAATGGGAAGAGAAAGATGAATCTGTCTAACTGTGCAATTAAAAAAAAAAAATCATTTGGCCTTAGAACCTGTTAATGATGAAATTCTTCGTGATGTGGAAAAGATGCCATGTGGTGGGGCCACCTGCCAGTTCTTGGGTCATGGCTCCATGTACCCCAAAGGGCCTAGCATGAGGGCAATAGCTATGACCTTGGAGCTGTGGAGAGCATAATTTTGTACCATCAGTAATCCCTCTGAGAGTCAGGATGGAGAATGTATGGGCAGGATGTTTCCAAGAAAAAAGCAGATGAGTTTTGTACATTTGTTTTCTCTTGGAACATATACAAAATCAATTTTTGCAAATTCTAACCCAACAAACATGATGTCTGTAAAATTCTGGTGGGAATGTCTGTTTTGTCTGTTCTGTATTTCAACGTAAGGGCAGCCTCATCTCTCCCAATACCCAGCTCTGAAATGGAGCTAGCATCAATTGATCTGAAAAACATCACCCCCTCTTGCAGAATTAGTGGCACAGCTTCCCATGTCACATGGATCTCACTAATGTACTAACCAGGAGAGTTTATGGAAACTACTGAGCTCATTCTGTGACACAACATTAACGCTGGGAACACGCAGTACTACAGTGAGGGTGCACAGTCTTGAAGACCCAGTGCTGTCCAGATTTTTTCTCCAGGGGCCAGCAGGTCATAGTGGCTGTGCTGTTGGACATGGTGTGCTGGGAGGCCAGAGAGGTGTCAGTGACTCAGGGGATGGCTGCAATCCCCAGTGAGTGTCTGGAGCTGTGTCCCTGCCCTGCTGAGTTACTGATGTACTCGTCTAGAAGCTGCCTTACATGGTGACTGGTGACACAGCTGGACAGTCAGGCAGGAGGGCTTAACTACTGCTCCACAGCCTGGTCTCAGGGGTAGTACCATCATCCCTTATCCTTTGTGATCCCATGTAGGCACCAATAAGCATCTTCTCTTTCCTACACATCACATACGTGTAAATACCACTCCTGTCTCTTCCACCCTGCTCCGTCTCCAAAGCATTCTCTACTAATCTAAACCAGTCTGCTGTTCCACAGCAGGCATACTTCTCCCTCTTCCTTCAGTGTTTGTAACTTCCATGCCTGCCTGCTCCTCTGCAGGTGCTGCTTCCCTCCCCTTTCTGTGGGGCGAGTAGTCTGGGGAATAGACATGGAGCATAATGTAGAGTATTGTGTGGTAATTACTTGGTGCTGGGTACACAAGGAGGATTATCTTGTGCCTCAAAGGGCTGACAGACAATCCTTATCTTCCCCTCCTCTTTCCCGTTCCACTGCCATCTGAAGTAATGAACTGGTTATAAATACCTAATTAGCTAATTATTTGCTGCCCTACATGGAACGTCTTCAGTGAAGGAACACTCTGGGTATCTTGGGGAGGGACCTCCATGGAGACAAGGAGAGACAACTTCTTGAGGTGTGCACAGGGATAAAGGTAGTACTGTGATGCTCAGAAGAATTTCTAGACTTTCACCATCTCTGGAGAGCAGAGGAAAAGCCATTAGCTCCATGGAGAAACAAGACTATGTTTACCCCCACTCATGGCTGTGAGCTAAAGAGCCAAGGGGAAAATAAAACCACAGGAATAATTTATTAGGTAATTAGAGAGTTAATTTTTTTTTTTTTAATATTTGCACTGGGCAGAGATTCTGTGCTGGAAGCATTTTGGACTGTGCCTGCTACCTGTGTGCTCTAGCCCCATTGGGACATGAAGACTAGCCAGGGGAGGAAATTGTGGTTTTCATTACTGTATCTTGATCGTACTGCCACTGAAGAAAACCTAATTATCCATGCCAGTTTATACGTTCTGGAAAGATTCATCCCATTGGCAGGCTGGCCTTGGTCTCTCCAGGCAGGTCTCACAGGCTACAGGATGCAGTTGCTGTACTGGGATGACTTTCAGTCCAAGCCATTTGATAATGGGGCTGTGGAGCTGACATACCCCTTTGGGACAGTTGTCACTCCCTTGTCCTTCTGCAGAGAAAGGGGAGGGAGGGATGTCAGTCAGAGAGCTGATGGCACCAGAAGTTTCATTCTCTTTTCTTCTCTGCTGCAGATGGAGGCCTAAGGTTAAGAGATCACAGCATCACAGCAGCTCTGCTGGCTGCCTGTCAGTAGAGGTTAGGACAAGAAAGGGCAATAACCATAAATCTGGCCTGGTTTGGACAGTAGTTAATTTCTGACACTCTGCTTTTATTTTCATGGGGCTTTTCCCCCCTTTTTTATGCTTATCTTGTAAACTTCTTTCCTTTTCTTCTCTTTCCCTTCCTCTTCTCCCTTTCCCTATCCCTGTGTCTCACGCTTGCTCCTCTGGTTCTCTTCTCCTCCCGCAGGCATGCGCATCCTTGTGAACCTGCTCCTGGACACCTTGCCCATGCTGGGAAACGTCCTTCTTCTCTGCTTCTTTGTCTTCTTCATCTTTGGCATCATTGGGGTGCAGCTGTGGGCTGGGCTGCTCCGCAACCGCTGCTTCATGGAGGAGAACTTCACAGTGTGAGTGACTGGGAGTCAACACCTCCATCCTTTCTTCTGTGGATGTTTCTCTTTCCCTCTGCCTGCTCATGTCTTCTGCTAGGCTCTTTGTGTATCACTTACTCCAAGTGTGGGGTGATTGTGTGGGTGTTGGTCACATCTTGCAGTGGGAGGGTGGGCAAAGATAGCTGGTTTTTCTGTCTTCACGGCAGGTGTCTGGGCTCACTTGGGTTTGATCAAGGCACAGATTAGCATGGCTGCCCCCTCCAGCTGTGCCCAGTAATACAGGATGGTGGTCCTACACCCTGAAAGAACTGAAACTGTGAAACGTTGTCTTTCTCCTCAGCCTGCTCCCTCCTCAGAAAACAATGCTCAATGGAGCCTTACAGAAAGCCATAGTTGCTCCCTGATGCATCCAGGAATATCTTTGGCATCTCCAAAATGGAGCTGGTCTCTCGACAGTAGTGCATTATCTTTGGACAGCCACTGGGAAATTACTAGAGAACTTCAGGAGTGGCCCAGTGCCATGAGGAAGGGACAGAGGGCTGGTGTGAGAGGTGTCCCACAGCTGGGTTAGTAGAAGTGAGAGCATCTGAAAGCAAAGAATGAATGTTTGAATGGGACACAGTCTCATGGGAAAACACGGGAACAGTTATGGTGAAGGGAGCCTGAAGCCATGCAGGGGTCAGTTACAGGTATCTGAGGTAAATTTGGGGGTAAGTCTGCTGAGCACAGCTTTACTCCTCCCACAGGCAGTGGGGTGCAAAAGCTCCTGCTTGCCATGAATTCCCTGATTACCCAGTATCAGGGCACAGCTCCTCCTGTTGACTTTCTGGCTTATTAGATCTCAGGCTTTAAAATGTTTTCTTAAATCTATATGCTAATCCCAGGTGTGCTATCAGTGTAGACTGCTAAAGAAAACCTAGAGCTGTAGATCAGTTTAAACTGATTAAACAGTTCTGAAGCTTTAGAGCACCTCAAATTGGAAAAAAATTGTGAAAATACAATGTGCAGAACAGCAGTGGAGTTGGAGAGTAGGAGCTGCCTTAAGCAGGCATTTCCTGTGTTTATTTATTCCTTGGGGAAAAACTAAGGTTTAGGATGACTGTCCTTCAGGTAAATCAGAGTAGCACTTCTTTAATGTGTGTAATTACATCCATGCGGTGTTGATATAACTGGGAAGTGAGCTGGGGCCACAGCCTTCACAATGACAAATATCAGAAAACATTTGGCTGACCATTACTGGAGAAATCAGTTCTGAAGGTGCCCATGCACCAATGATGAGGAACAACATACTTTTGTAGTTTAGTCCTGCTTAGTTAACAATCAGAGATTGTCTTTTTCTTTTTCATCAACACCTGTCCTCTTCCAATGACACTTAGTGAAAAAGTCTGCATTTGCACAACATGAAAGTTGTGCATTGTAGCACTGCAAGGAATACACCAGATAAAGTTTAATCCTTTTTTTTTTTTTTTTTAATCTCCACCTTTCACTTTTCTGATATTAGCTCATCTCCAGCTAGGCAAGCATAGATGATTTTAATTATTCATGCATTTGGAAGGTGCTTGCATTATTTGGAAAAAAGACATGAACTTGTCATAAAACATTGCACCCATAATGCCAGCTGTCAAGGAGGAGTCAAAGTTAAGGTTAAGTCAATTTTATCTTTCCATTTCTGAATTTTAAGGCTTATCTGTGCAACGTTACTTATGCATGAACTGGAGGGTTTTTTAGAAGTACAGAAGGTTCACTACCAAATGTTATAAAACATGTCTATCAGCAGTTACATATATGAACATATTACGGTAAAGCCTGATGAACTTTCTTAATGTCATCGTATCTGATTTAGCTTTGATGTTAGTGGGGAGAGTGATCAGAATTCAGATCTCTGCAATCCAGCCTTTTTTCATCTCCACGTAAGCAGATTGTGTAATTTGACTTGGGGTGATCTGATGGCAGGAAAAGCTCTGAAAACCGGGGGCTCCCCTAGAAATTTGCTGGTTTTCAGGAGCCCTATCATTCCTCTCCTACTCCTGAGGCAACAAATCTGGAAATCCCCTACACAATGAAGGCCCTATGTCAGAATGGGGGCTCCCAGCTCCACCAGTATCGCTGATAGATAGGAAACTCTTTGTCACAGGAAATTTGACTGTGGGTTCTTTTACAGACAAGGTGACATTGTCCTGCCCCCTTATTACCAACCAGAGGAAGATGATGAGATGCCCTTTATCTGCTCGCTGTCAGGAGACAATGGAATTATGGGCTGTCATGAAATACCCCCACTGAAGGAGCGAGGCCATGAATGTTGTTTAGACAAGGATGATTATTATTATTACAATTCAGTCCGACAAGAGTTCAATATCAGTGGCATGTGTGTGAACTGGAACCAGTACTACAATGTGTGCCGCACTGGCAACGCCAACCCGCACAAGGGTGCCATCAACTTTGACAATATTGGGTATGCCTGGATTGTGATTTTTCAGGTAAGTCTGAGTTAGCCTCCTTACAAGGCTCAAGCTTATTTTTCTGGTTTTCAAACTCAGTCCTTCTGTGCTCCAGTAGTAGTTTCTGCAGGATGCGACAAAGATGCAAAATAAAGGACCTGGTAAGGGAGACAGCGCATACACGAATGTACTTGCTAAAATAAGCTCCACTCTTTAGGCTGACTTGTACCAGTTTCCCCTCCAGTTCAAACAACTATAGTAAAGGAATCCTTTTTTTTTTTTTTTTTTTTTTTCTTTTTTTTTTTTTTTCCCCAGCACAGGTTGCAGATGGGAGCTAAAATCCATGCCTTTTTTCTTTTCCTCCGGCTGTATGTGGTGTCCAGTCCAAGGAGCGCAGCAACCTGCTGCGGGTTTTCCCCCGCTGCGATCCAGGGAAATGAACTATTTTAATGAAATATTCCTGCTGTGGACTAGAATGATCTCACAGGCTTTGACAGTATGCCAGTGTCACCAAGCAATACCATGCTGATTTCGCAAAATGGAAATTTGGCTCCATTGAAATGAATTATTGTTTCTCACCTTTCTTGGGTTGCAACCATCCTGCCAGCATCTGCTTGTTATACGCTGAGGAGTGAACTCTGGAATACCCCTCCTGTTTCTCTTGTTTGTCTTTGCAGGTGATCACACTGGAAGGGTGGGTGGAGATCATGTACTATGTGATGGATGCCCATTCCTTCTACAATTTTATCTACTTTATCTTGTTGATAATCGTAAGTATAAGGTTTGACGAATATCAGCAATACAAGCTAAGAGCCAACAAAAACCAGGTCTTAGATCAACATAGATCTAAGCAAACTTCTAGGAATCTCAGAAATCCGGCTAGTTGATTTTCACCAAGAGTCTGAGGCAGGATTACATATATAATTGTCAGCCAAGTTATTACCTTTCACTCAAAAATATACTTAAAATTGATTTTTAAAGTTGTATGTGCCCAGTGTAGAATAATATTCTCACTGGCAGATCTTCTTGCAAAGTAAATTCCCTAAACCAGCTGGCTTAAAAGCCAATTCCTTCTCTGCCCTTCTACTTGGTCTCTATACATTTTAAGCTCTTGAGTAATTTTTGAGCCATGTCAAGTGAGGAGCTTTTGGCAGCACCTGGATTTATCAGGTTCAGAGTCTCAGACTCACATTTTGTTAGATTCAGGGTCTGTCACGCTGAATTACTTCCTCACCATGAATAAAAAGGAGCTACTGCTCCGAAAGTGTCAGCAGTCCAAAATAAACTGGCTGTGTGAGATCTCTTGTGGATGGTAGAATGGAAAGAGAGAAGTGTGTCAGCAATGAGAACTTAATAAGCAGTTTATAAGCCCTGTGGATTTGTACAAATGAAATTTGAAGGTTGGTTTTCTGCAAGGATATTCATTATCAGCACCTGGGATGAAAGCTGAGAAACATTGTGCCATTGCCTCCCCATTCCTCAGGCTTCCCTTGCATAAGTGCATGTTCTTGGAGGGAATATCCTGCTTCTAACCAGGAAGGATTTTGTTTTTATGAAGGCTCTTGCACATTGCTCACCTGGGGGACCAAAGTCAAGAGTGAAATAGAAAGACACAGGATGAATTATGGGAAGCATAAAATCTGTATGTGGCAGATGCAATTTAGTTTCAGGTCACTGAGGAAGGACCTCAGTGTGTACTTCCAAGAGCTACATGCATTTGGATGGGCTGATGAATGGACCTGGCCAGGACTCTGATCTTCATCCAACACTTGTCCTATGGGGCTATGCCCTTCAAGAAATAGGATCTCTAGAAGCAGTCAGTCACCCAGTAACACTAACAGACTGACCTAGAACAGGATCTAGTTTAAATTCAAGTTGGCATGTAATGACTTGAGATAAAGCAGACTTTATTCCATTTCTCTGAAAAATTCTGCTGCCTGTACATACAGAGGGTGGCCAAAAAACCCCCAAACATGTTAGTCCATTCAGACAACTTACAAAAATCTTACTATATCCTTGATTTCACCCTGCCTTATGGCCTTCTATTCCCACAAGGGAAAGACAAGGAGAGAAAAACAGAAATATGAAGTACTCCCTGTGGGTTGAAGCATGAACCTGGACAGCAGAAGTGGAATATACCTTAAGGAATGTTATTTTCATTTTGATGCTGGAGAGTCCCAAAGAGACAGTGCAGAGATGTGATTGCATAGGATGTGGTGAAAGGAGGGAGTTTCCACATGCTCTGTTCTCAAGGGCAAACTGAACATCCACTGCTTTTTGTGAGTTCAGAAGATAATAATTTCCCATTAATTTTGTTCATGTACCCCACAACGCAATAGATATTTAGTACCCACCTGCATTTTGACTTTGAGCAGCATGGTCAGGATACCCCAATTTGTAGAATATGCAATTAGACACAGACTTTACTATTTGTTCCACAGTCCCAGTCTCTCCCAGAGCCAGGAAGGACTGTGCAGGGCCAGTGTTTAACCACTGGGGCACACATATCCAGTCTTTTGTGGGCCAGTTCCAGAAACTGCCCTTCCCCTCCCCATGTCAAACTACATAAAATCTGTCAGTGTATTTTTGTTTCTTTAGTGTCCTTTTAGTGCTGGTTCATGTCATGTGGATTCACAGTGATTCAAACTTTGTCTCTGAGTTTGCAGGCACTGAAACCCCTCAATTAAACACTCCACCTGAGACATTGCTGCAGAGTGTCATTGACATTTCTAGACACTCCCTCCTCATTTCCAGAAGCTATATAGGTTTATTTCTGTCAAACACAGGAGAACATGAATCTCAGGTTACTTTGGGGACTGCTGAGAACAAAGGAGTTATATGCTAGGTGGAGTATTTTCTTTACCTTTGATGGAGTTAGGCCAAGGAAGTATTTAGCCTTCCTGCTGCCTTCTTGGCATGTGATGCATTTTTTGCATCACGTAGCAATGCCACAGTGCAAACTTTCTGTCATTTGGCTGCATTTTCTGTCTGAATCTTCATATAGGAATGAGGATCCCTCTTAAATCTCATGAAGTATGGTCCTTCTAGCCTTTATCCTTCCCTCCTTCTCCATGGTTGGAAGGCCTGGCTTTCTAAGCAGGATTGTTCTGAGAGTCATATTTTAAGCCCTGACTCTTTGCTTTTCCACACATTCTAGCCTTGGCTCAGACTTACTCTTCTGGGGCTGGATCTCTGCACCTTCACTCTAGAGCTGTGCTTTCATTCATTACCTCTTTCCTACATTGGTGTCTGCAAACACCTACATAAGGGCTTTATCTGCTACTGCTCATATGGCAGGAAGAAGGCTCCACCACCTGGATATACTCCCAGCACAGTTAGAAATTCTGCATAGATGTGCTTCTTTGAGGGGAAGGGTGCTGACTGACCACGACGCTCTGAGTGGCCTTGTAGAACAACCTGGGAAAAGCATTTTATGTTCAGCAGATCTTAAAATGCTTCCCACTTGACCAGAGTTCCCAGATGTTATATGAAGGAAGGACTGTTCTTGGGTCAGTGTTTCACTTGTGTTTTCCTGCTTGAGGTCCAGCTATCTCTTTGACACCTCTGCAGCTGCTCAGCCACTGCTATGGCTCCTGGACTGGAGCAAGCTCTTCTGAACTCTGGGACAGGCACCTGCATTGCAGCACTCAGAGGCTCCTTGAACCGCTCTGTGCCTACACGTGTGGATAAGCTGGATATCCAGGCATAAGCAGTAAAAGCAATTGACAAATCAGGATCTGCAGCACTAGTCAGATTTTGTTAGATATCGCAGAGGTAGGGCTTGAATCTTGGGCTGAATGAGGCCAGGATCTGCTTTATCAAAGCACAGCTCAGTCTCAGGGCTGAATGGGACCCTGTGCTGGGACTCAGAATCAAGGGTCTCCATCTGCTTCTCTCAAATGCTTTGACTCCACGTCTGACAGTTTGTGTCTCTCTGCTCAGCCAGGTGAGATGAATCACTAAATTAGGAGCCCTCTGGGACCCTTCCTGTCCGTCTCCTAGCTGGGAGGCAGTGCCAAGCTCAGCAGAGCCTGAGAGTTTATGGACTTGCCTGTGGTTTTAAGAATTAACCAAGCTAATTTTCTTTGTGTTTGATATCCCTAGCTGGAAGGATAAGGACAGGGGAATAGTTGCCATGTCCACTCCTCTCACTCCCCCACCTTTTGTTCATCTGGAGGGAGATGACAGCAAATTGTGCCTGTGAGGACAGGGCTCAGTGATGTGAACCTGAACCCCACTTCAACCCTAGGCCAACAGTGTGGTCCTGGCAAGGGCATCTCAGCCCTCAGCTCTTCCTCTTGTGGCCTAAAGAGAAGATGTTGCAAGCTCTCATTGCTTGTTTTTTGGGAGTTGTGGGAAGTTGCAAAGTACAGGGCAGTGTCACAAGTAATGTTCCAGAAATGCTTATGCAGCTGGTGTCCATCTCCCTGCCCTGCCCCACCCCCCTGCCCTGCCAGCCAAGGGACATAACCAAAAGAGAAAGCCCAGGTGAGTATCATGCTGCTGAGGAGAACGCATCAGAGAAGAATTTGGGTTCCCAGTAATATGCTCATCCATTAAAATAAAACATGCAAGACATCACAGACTAGGGAAAACGTTGAGTGAAGGCAAAGGAATCTGAATGAGGCATTATTTTAATTTTCAAGGCTGCATGCAGAAGCTGAAGGGAAAATAGGCTGAAATATGGGGGAAGGAGAGAGAAGGGTTCTATGATGAAGGGAAACAGAATTAGAACAGCTTTGAAAGGTGCTGAGAGGAGGACGGGGGAAAAAAAAAGCCCTTTATTTTGAGATACTTTATTGTCCTTATGTTGAATCTGGTTGGAAAGAGCTTCATGTTTCAAAGGGTTATTGAGATGCTAGCAGGGACACCTCTTTGGACAAAGGGCACCTATGTCCAAGAGAAAGGGTCACCCAGAAGGGCAAGCTGGTCAAGGGAGCAGTAAGGGCTATGAACTGAGGGAAAGGCTGCTTGGAGAGATAAAACAAGCTCTGAGGTACTTGCTGAAATAAACCCTTTTTCCATTTATAAGCACTGGGGTCAGGTTATCACCACCTTTGCCTGCTCTCTCCCCTTTGCTGGAAAGGCTTCACAGGAGAGGAGACATGTGAAGACAAGGGCAGGACTGAACCCTGCTCTCCATCAGAGCTGTTTGCTTGCAAAGGAGAGACTGTGAGGTGAGACTGAGTCCTACATGGCTTCATACAGGAGAAACTGGTGCCAGGATGCCCCTTAGCAGGGATGCTCCCGTATCCAGAGGAAGCAGAATTCTTCATCTGGTGCTTCATCTCTTCCCAGGGGGTGCCCCACAGAGTCTGTTTCAGAGCACTGCAGATGTGTAGTCCTTGTTCAGACTTTAGGCTCCGCATTGTATCAATATTCTGTTGACACAGCTCTGCAGGGAGTAGGCACCAATCAAGGTGTCGTAGCTTTTAAAAATCATTTTGAATGTAGTTACCAGGCCTTTTATGTATGAAATTCTCATCATATAGAAGCCCAGGATTTCTCCTCTGTCTATTTATCTATCTATCTATGGATAAATCTTCTAGTGGAAATGAATCTCTAATTTCATGATATGTAACACAGAGTGAGTTTATTTTGCCTCCAGAACTCTCAGCACAAAGAAATCCTTGCTCCATTTTATAAATAGGAAAACTGAGGTTTAAAGGGAACTTGCAAGTTGCAAATGAAGCCTGGTAGATATTTCGGCTTCTGTACAGAGAAGAGAGAGAACTTGGGCATTTTGTTTGCTCTTTCTAAGAAATTGTGAGTGTGTTCTTTAGTTTTTGTGTTTGAAAGGAGAAGACTATGTAGGCCAGAGGATAAGTTAAAGAAGAGCTAATATGATATGTCTTGTATCAGAAAAATAGAAAATAAGCAAGGAAGCATGGCTTTACCAGATGACTACATGTCCTTCTAAAAGTTGTTTGACCTCCTTGTAAAATCCTTTTTGGTTTCGAAAGCTCACTCATTTCAAGAAAGCCCCATCTCCCTATATGGAGAGTTAAGATGCAAATGATAGAAATCAATAATATGCCCCGAGTATACTGGTATGTCATTAAAATGATCCAAAAATACTGATATTTCTTCAAAGAGGTTAAGACTATAAATGGCAGTGCGTGATTTTTCCAGTGGTAAATTAATAAGCAGGGGAGAAATCAACCAAACTGGTTCCCTGTCTCCTACCTTCTATTTAACACTAAGGAGAGAGGAAAAAAAGTCCAGTTTTCATCAAACCCTTTGTATGTAACTTATAAATGATTTGCTAAGCGTCCCAAAACCTGCCAAAAGTTTGACCTATTTCCTGAATTTCAATTCAGGATAGCATAACTTTAAAGTCTGCATAGAAATTATGTTGAATGAGCTCTCAAAAACAAGCTCATGCACTCCTGGCTTTCTCTGAAACCTCTTCTCCATATGCAGACTGATTCCCGCTCCTCTGTCTGCCTCCAGTCACTTTCCCCTCCTCTCTCTTCTTACAATGCCACTCCCACATCTTCTTTTTCGTGCTGACATTGGTCCCTTCTTCTCCTTTGCTGCTAGGTGGGTTCCTTCTTCATGATCAACCTGTGCCTGGTGGTCATCGCCACGCAGTTCTCGGAGACCAAGCAGCGAGAGCACCAGCTAATGCAGGAGCAAAGGGCCCGGTACCTCTCCTCCAGCACCGTGGCCAGCTACATGGAGCCGGGAGACTGCTATGAGGAGATCTTCCAGTACATCTGCCACATCCTGCGCAAGGCCAAGCGCCGCACCCTTGGGCTGTACAACAGTGTGCAGAGCTGGCGCCACGGCCACGTGCAGGAGCCCGGCAATGCCAAACCTGGCGTGAACAGGAAAAGCCAGAGGCCCTACAGTAAGGATTGTGTGGGTAAAGCTGGAAATGCCAGTGGTGGAAATGTAAGAGTAAATGGGAATGTCTCCATGTGCCAGCTTTCCAAAGGACCTGTGCCTCTAAAGCACAGAATTAGAATTAGCATTGCCCGTTGAGCGTGGCACCATGGCCAGCACACCAGACCAGCAAGGTGACTGGCAAGAATGGGAATGAAACAGGGCTGGCCAGCAGGGAACATGGATAATCCAGAGACCATAAAGAGATAAAGACACTGAGGCTTGCAATGGGCTCCATGTCTGGTATAGCCAGGCAGCAGTTTGGGAGAGAGAATAATTAGGGGATGTAACAGAGTGGGGCAAAGGATTGGACCTGGTGGCACAGCAGGTCCCCCAGAGCCCTCCTCCCAAAGCAAGTTGCTTCCAGACTTCA
This sequence comes from Brachypodius melanocephalos, assembly GCA_013398615.1. Taxonomy (NCBI): domain Eukaryota; kingdom Metazoa; phylum Chordata; class Aves; order Passeriformes; family Pycnonotidae; genus Brachypodius; species Brachypodius melanocephalos. The sequence goes on along the minus strand of VZSR01003524.1, from coordinate 3,263,697 downwards.
AGAGGGAGGCAAAGAGAGTTGAATTGCAATAAGGTGTTGCCTGAACCTAAGGAGTGATGCTGAAGGAGTCTGGTTGATATGCAAGGACAGCAGAGACAATTTCTCTTGATGGCAGCACACGCTGTCACGTAAAATTAGACGTAAGATGTCATTTAAATTGGGTTCCTGGCTGGAAAAGTCACTGTAAAAATGGTTTTATAGAGTTAGTATTAACTGCCTGCTGATGCCTTTCCCAAGTTATGCTCCATTAACAAGAAAAAAGGCAGATTTTCCCTTAGCGTGTCTTGCATACTCAAACTTTGATTTTCTTTACTTGCTGGGAGAAAGGTTTCTGCAGGCTTCATGCACTGTGTTAATGAAATAATTGCTTCATTTCCCCCAGTGTCCATTTGATCTTCCAGGCCAAAATGGAGGATCAAGGAACACAAATTTAGATTTCTCACTGAAGTTAGGGTATATGTTCTTATTCATAGCGCACAGTGTCAGGGGGAAGTGTTCCTGTGTTACCTTTTCTGGCTTCTTGGATTGCTTTGCTAATGTAGTTTCTCTAATTTAGAGAGTTCGGTTCAGCCTGAGGGTTCTTAGACTCCACTTGCAGCAGTTCAGGCCAAAAGCAGCTCTTGTGACCATTTTTCCCGTCAGGTCCTACTTAACACAACCTAGTGAGTCTCAAGCTATGATTTCTGCATGAGACAAAGCAGTTCTTTCTCTGATGGATGTGAACCCTGTTCAGCTTAATCACAGGCAACCTGAACAGTACTGTGTGTTTTGGAGACACAGCCTGTCAGCATAGAGCCCCCAATGGCAACAGCTTCTATTGCTACCTTTGAGATGATGTGGCAGTGTTTAATCATCCTCACAGCTAAAAAGCCCAGTTACCCTGTCTAAATACCCGGAAGCCAAACAGGTGTCCACTTCGAATGTCTTTTTCATATCCTCCTTCTCTAAGCAGCACCGTTTCTCTTCCCAGGGCTTTGCCAGCAGCACAACTCTCTCGGCTGCCCTCCTCAGGGCTTAGTCCAGCCCATCGCTGTGACAGCAACCTCTGATCCCACCAACTGCCCCCGATGCCACAGGGAAGAGCATGAAGCATCTAGAAGGCTTTCAGTCCTGGATAGTACTGGATCAGAGCAGGAAGATGAAGGAGCTGGTGAAGGGGAGGGAGAGGGCAGCCAAGAGGACCAGGGTGCCTCGGCGCTGGAGGAGGTGGAAGAAGGAGGACGGCTGAAGCTCTGCTGTGACATGTGGCGAGAAGTGAGGGTCAAGCTCCGAGTGATTGTGGACAGCAAGTATTTCAACCGTGGGATCATGATTGCAATCCTAGTGAACACCATCAGCATGGGCATTGAGCACCACGAACAGGTAAAGCACCTCAAGGCACAAGGTGGGCAGCATGGACTGCTGAGTCCTGCTGGGGGTTATGGCCTTGCTAAGTAGCTGATGCAACTTGGTTGAGGCAGAGACTGAGCAATTTGGACATCAGACTGCAGCACAGATGGTCCCAGCATGACTTTGGAGAAAGACTCAGGATCTAGCAGGATCTCTTACTTCCTTATACCTATACCTAATTGCTTTCTCTCTGTCTCCATGTATTTTCTTCTCAACTCTTTTCAATGCTTCTCTTTTCCTCCTCCCTGGTCTCATCCCACTGTTTTTCTTTTTTGCCCTGGGTCTACTTTCTCTCTGCTTCTCTCTCTGTTATCCTTGTCTCTTCCATCTTCCTCATCTCTCTCACTCGTTTCTCTCTTCATTAGCTTACTGAATCCTTAGTCTATTTGGTTAATTTAATGTGCCCTCTGGGGATGTCACAGGCACTTCACCAGCATCTCAGTTCAAATCCATCAGCTTTCTAGCCTTCACAACTTAATTAAGATATGTCTGAGCACATTCTATCTATACAAGAAGGCTACGGAAAGACACCACCTCCAATCTCCAGTCATTTTGGGAACTCAGGCTGCTTGAGCCTTTCCTTTGCCCTGAGAGTAGGAAGTGATAGGTCAGACACAAACAGCAGGTATGGGCACAGGCTTAACTTTCACACCAGTAGTTTGCAGGCAGCTCTGAGTCAGCCACACACTTTATCCTAATGACACACTTGTGAGATGAAGAGGAATTGTGTGCCCTTATTTTATAGCTGGGAGACAGAGACCGTGTCTACACTGTGATGTGCAGTGCCAGCATCAGAGGCGGTCAAGCACGCCCATGATCTTGCATCTGCATTGCTGGTTGGTAGCTCTGCTGCACTTTGCATTGTCCATGCTATACTTCCTCTGCTGCCAGTCTGAATATGACCAAGTTTCACTCCATGTGTCTGCCCAGATCATAAAATAAGAGATTGCTACACTACTGTTGGAGGTTAGGTTTGTTCATTTTTTTTTTTTTACTTACTGAATTTTCCCCCATAAGTTGCTAAGAGACCAAAACAAAGAGGTGGCCAAAAGTCAGGAGGGGAAGATAACTTGAGTTTTTGGGGCAGGAGAAAAGACAGGGCTGGAGGCAGCTTCTCTTTTTTTTTTTCCCTCGGCATGTGAGAGAGGATGGTGAGGCTGCTGCTTGAGTTCTCTGTCACCAGGAAGTCTGGTCCTGGGAAATCTACCATCATCTGCTTGTGTGCCCAGGAATTCTGAGCTCCTCCGCCTGCCCTGCTGGAGCTGGGCCAGCCCTGACCCACTGTCGCAGCTTCTTCGGCACCGCTCTTTTTACTACAGTGTGACCTGCAACCCCCTGCCCTGCCAGGACATCCAGCCCCTGCCTGCCAGGGACATCCTGCTGTTCCCAGCCACCAGCCCGGGATTTTGGACCACTCCAGCCAGAGTCCCAAGACATCAAACTGCCCTGGGCTTTGTGAAACAAAGCCCCTCAAGGTCCCTGGTTTTGTTTAGTGTTAATGCTGTAGCTTTTGCTGTTTGCCTTGTTGTACATAGTAGCTATTCCTATCTCCATACCTCTGCTGAAAACCCCTTTAATTTTCTAAATTATAATAATTTGGAGGGAAGGGATTTGAATTCTCCAGATACCTGTCTTTAAAACCAAGACAACTGCTGAGGTGCTGACTGTATTGAAGCTCTGGAGCCAAGGTGAAGTCTTGTCCTGAGGACAGTCTCAGGCAGCAAAGAGACAGGCAGTGAGCCCAGCTCAAGCAAGGCACTCAGATTTGTCCCATGCTGTATCAGGATGAAGATACCTTGAGACCCAGAGTACCTTAAATTCCCTGTTTGAGGCAACAGTGTCTGAGCCAGAATTTGAAGCCTCAGATGTCTGCATCCCACCCACGTATCAAGCTTTAAACCAATTTTCAAAGCCCAGCCAGTTTCTGATACAAGGCTGTGACACCTTAATTTGATCCCAGAATTCAAAACTGCACTGGATGCTTCAGTACCAGAAAAATACTGGCAGGAGCTCAGAAGAAAGGAAAATGAAGAAGATGCTGGAGGGGTTGACTCATAGAAATAGATAAAAAAGAGCAAAGTATCTATCACATAGCAGAGAGATGACTAAGGGCTGGAGCCCAGGACAATTTAAAAACTGCCCACTGATATTTTTAAGATGTGATCACCAAGTAGTGAGAGCCATTGTTCATTCTGGTTTAATAGACACAGCATGAATAATAGTTTGACAGAAGAATACTTGAGCTGGAGATGGAGATTTCACTCTCATGTTCTGGCTATTGTATGCGCAGATTTAAGCCCTTCTAGGATGCCTCTGCTGTGTTTGTACAGCCTGCAGCAGAGTGCGATCTGCCTCTGCAGCCTTGGGGTTTCTAGTAGCAGGTTCTTAATGATAGTCCTTAAAATGGTACTATCACTTTTTATCCATAAGTAGCTGGGAAAAGCTTATGACCCTGCATGCTGTTTCTACCAGAAGAGCTGTCAGCCAAACTGATCATAACTGAAAAATATGGTGCAGGCTGTTTATTCAAAATCTGTACTGAATTCTGTTTTCCTAGCATAAAAAGACAAAACCATATTCAGACTATACCATGAATTTTGGGCTGTTTTCAGTCAGCAGTTAACTCCGAAGCAGACAGACATTTGTACCTCCCTTTGCTCTCCTTCAGTTTTTCTCAAACCATGCCATCAGTACATCTTAGGCTGGTGCTTCACTGCCTACTTTTTTCTCCTTCCTTTCTCTTTATCCTGTTGTCTTTTCTCTCAAAAGCACAAATTTTCACAGAATGAAATCCAGCAAAGCCCCTCTGCCCAGAAAGATCTGTGATTTGCAGGGTGACACCATCCTATGACTGAAGAAGCTTCTGTTGCTTTTGCTACTTCATCATCTGGATGTCTTCCGACTCAGAGCTAGTGCCTGTAGAGATCTCTTGAGCCTTTATTTTCTGGTACATGGGAGGTCACAAGCCCAGTCACTCTCTGGGGACATACCTGTCTGGGCAGCTTATGGCATCAAGACCTTGCCACTCCACTTTTTCATGGGCTATGCATCAGCAAGCTGACCAAATCACCTACAGCTGTCAGGCTAAGGGGCGAGACACAAGCTTCAGGCACATAAACACAGGAACCCAAGGAACAGAGCACATGTGTGAGTGTTGTCCGGTCTTGATCAACAGACAGAAAGACATAAATTTAAACTGTTTGTTATAATTCAGGGGTTTCATATTCACAGTGTTTTTCTTCCAGGAGACTTAACGTCAACAGCTCAAATGAGTTCACTCATATTCAAATCGCCTCGGAATTTGGCTTCATTTAGCTTATTCATCCAGTCCTTCATTCTGTTCTGATTGTGTGGCCAAGGTAGTTTCCATCTGCATATATATTTCTTGTGAGGGAAATCAACTAATTTTAGGAGAAACTGCACTTCTATGAGCCATTTTTAATCCATGATCTTATAACAAGATACAATTTGTAAATAGCTACCTTTATTCAAATCCACCAGTGTGCAATATAACATGTAATATTCTCAGTATTAGGCCTTCAGATATTGCTGAGACATTGCATGAGCCAAACCCCATCATTTCAAGTGTTGTCCTGCTCAAAATAGTTTTTGCAGTTCTTCAGATCTGCCTCTATTTGGAAATGTCTATTTTTAAAATCCAGTGTAGAAAATATTAGATTCTTGTGGCTGTCCAGAAGAATCCTTTTAAGAGGCTTACTTTTTTCTTAATATTCACAGTGGGTTTGGTGCTGCTGACTTTTCTCCCTTATTCAGCATAAGGATGAAAATCTTGTCCCAGCTGAATGTCCCAGGCTGCCTTTCTCATCGTGTATTTCTTGAATGGCCTGTTGGACTCAAGCCTCTCTGCCATTAGCAGCCATTTTAGACAACTACTGAGTGACTGGGTTTATCTTCTCCAGTATCTGCTTACAGTTTTCCTTCGTACATCAGATCACAACTTTATGAGGTCTCTCTGTGTGGATTACATGATGATCCCCTGTTTCCTAACTAGACCCATCCTGTGGATCAGTGCCTTTATATCCTTTAGCCTGTGTGATTTCACTTTATACCAGCATTTATTGCATTCACAAGTTCGTATTTTACAGTTATTACTTCTCTTTTTGTTACTTACTCCTTGTCAGAAATATTCAGCAAATGTCCTAGTCAGCTCATCATACTGACATTGAGTGAGGACAGAACAGTCTCCCTGGAGTAGTAGATGGAACCACACTACTTCAGCCTTGTAGAACCAGAGTATAACAATCACGTAATCCTGCATTGGTTGTGAGGTGGTGATTAAACTTATATAAAAGTTGGTATGTTCCATAGCTGATTTCTATGGCTCTTCTAATTATTGCCAAGTGACTTTGAAATTGTGAGAAAAAATAAGCAGGCTGGAGAGACCGCTTTATGGAATATTTCTTTTTTATGTTCTCATCACAGGGGCAGTAATATTTAGGTTTGGTAGGGCTGGTCTGCATAGGTCACATCAATTACTCTTCAGTTTCTAGACAGTTGCAAATTCTCCTGGTTGGGAGAAACTTTTCCTCTTGTGGCTTCATGGTCTTCTAAGAAGATCTGTATCTTCTTAGTCTTTCCTATAATGCAGGAGTTTCTATCTGCTGCTCCATAATGGATTAATTATATTTTCAGTCAGATCTGGCAAAAGAGCTCCAAAGTTAGTAAGAAACAGAAAGGGAGAAAAGAGCTGAGCTGCTGCCCTCTATTGCCCCAGTTCTAGTTTCTGATCACAGGACAGGAGTTCTGAAGTAAATCTGAATTATATATTTTACTCTCAGTATTTGATCTACATTGTTAGAGATGAAGGACTTTATTCCACAAAGATGTGAATTAGATAATTTCATGGATTTGGAAAGAGATCCATACATAGGATACATTAACGATTCTGGTTAAAAGACTGCCTCTGGGCATGCCTTGCCCCCTGGGATCTCAGCCCCTTCAAGCCAACCTCCTCACCCCAATACTCAGCTCCCATAATTACATTCAAGTTTCACTTCTAGTGTGATGGGTAAATCAGTCTGTCCTGTCTTGGCAATGGGAACAGACTGCTTGTGGGGAGATTTCTGGTGTCCTTTTCTTTTTCTTGGGCTAAAGTAGCCTTGAGTTCAGTTCTTTCCTTGGGGATGCTTCAATTTACAGTTTCTAAGTAAACCTGGGAGGAGGAAAGGTTTAGATGATGAATGCCTGAATACTGTCTGTGGGAGTCTGGGGAGACCTCAAAATTGCAAGGTGTCACGTCTACTGTGTTGAAGAGCCCATGTGTCGGTAGGAAGAAAAGGAGAGAACCAGTTTTCCCCTGTTTGCTTGCCCTCTTCATGAAGTTCACACTTCCCTGGTCAGAGAAGAGTCCCCTGCACCAGGCGTATCCCAGACACCTGCCTCATCCATTGTCACTCACTGCCCTAGGAACAAGGACATCGCCACACAGGACATGACCCCTGGTCAACTCCACCCTGAAGCCTTGGCCCCTAGCTGATGGCTCTTTGCACTCTGTCAAGTTAGCTGTATCTCCAGAAACGGCTGCAATGCTGGATCTGCCTTAGTGACTCTCCATCTGGCTCTTCTCTATCACCTCTTTTTTTCCTGAGTTCATTTCTTTTGTGTTGCTCTTCCTTTCTCAGCATTTACTTCTTTTCTACTTCTTTCAATCTCTATTTCTTGTGGGTGCTAGTGCATTTAATTTTTTTTCCAGCTTTGTTTTTTGATTTCTCTTTTTCTGCTTTTATCTCTGTCCATCTCTTCTTTCTGTCTTTCTCTTCCTAGTCTTTCCTGTCCCTCTCTCTAGGAAGGATGCTTTGCTGGGGTTGATTGATGGTCCATTAGAAACAGATTAACAGGTGAGGATTGACTAGAGAAACAGATATCAAGGGGGAAGGAGAGACAAAGGAACAGATGACCTTTTCCACAAGCAAGATGCAAGGCTGGTTTTTCAAACATCAGTTGCTCCCTACAAGAGCACAAGAGAATATATGGAAAGCAGAGAGGAGGATAATCCACTATCATAAACTGTTGCTTTTTTCATTGCTTATTTTCACTGACATAATGATTTGGTTCAGACTGAAATTGGCATCTCAGTTTAACATATAGACCTCATGTTCTCAGCAATTGTTGTTACTGCTGGGTCTCAGTGAAGTGATCATCATTTCTCTCTTCCCACATGCACTTGCTCATTCCTTCTCTCTTTTATCTCCACTCCTTTCTTCATCATTTTCAGGGTGATTTTGCTATTCAGATGTAACTATGGATGGAAATTGATCCATCTCCTCTTTTTTCATTTTAAAGACATGGACTATTTTAATAAAAAGCTGCAAGGAGGAGTTCAAGAAATTAACAAAGGGCATGGGAAGCCAGAGATGTGAGAAGTTTTCAGTTCATTTGTTCACCTGGAAGGATCTTGGCCCCTGGGGGCCTCAGAGCAGGGTTTAAAACAGACCCCAGCTTCAGGCAGACAGCCAGCACCAGAACTGCATTCCTCCCTCACATCCCTTTCCACCAGCTGTATAAGTAACAGGGACAGCCAATGAAAAGGCCACCTTTCAGCAAGACAGCAATTTTGTAGACCATGAGGAGAGACCATAACTTCCCTTCCTCATGGGCACTAATATTGATTTAATGCTAAAAATATTGTCTCTGACCTGCAGGGACTCCCTATTTTTTTTCCTCGATGCCACAATGTCTGTCCTCTCTTGCTCTCAACAACAGGCATTTGTAGTTTCCTTGTTCCCATCCATTTTATGTGATGCTTGAAAAAGAGGCTTGATGGCCAGGCATAGTTCAGACCAATACAAAGGAAGATGCACCCTTTGATGATACAATCTATTATTTTTCAACAGTCATCTTGTGTCATTCTTGGATTTTTCACCTTGTGCACTTGCCTTTCTCATCTTGCTGTCCATTTTTCTGTATTCTTCACCCTGTCCTTCTCTCCCTGTCCCTTACAGGTAGGTTTTAGCAGTGCGATCCTCCTTGTTATTGCCTTGTCTAGTTTGATATTTTCTTGGGTAATTATTGAGACCACTCTGAGGACAGAGGCATGAGACTGATGGAGCATCAGACCAAGACCAGGAAATTAATGCATACCAAGTCTTTGGTAGGGAAAGGGGGAGAGAAAAATGATGAAGTGAAAAAAATAGAGGGGAAAGAGGCAGATTAGTGCAGTGATGCTTAGAGGAAGATTTGGAACTGTTTTTCTGTCACTTAAATGTTTTCAAAATTTCAGGAAAAAAAAAAAAATAAGTGCCAGCTACCTGTGGAAACCTCAGAGGAAGAAATTCTTGGAGGAAGAGGTTAACTGCAAATCAGCCAATTTTGCTCTCCTTCAAGAAATACTCAAGTTCTTTGCACAGAATAAAACAGCCTTTAGCCAGGGGAACGGGGTATGGGGTGGGATGTAGGAAATGCTTGGTCAGCCTTGGCTGTGTGAATGGTTGTGAGGGTCCTGATCACCTCTATTAAAAAAAAAAAATGTTAGGGATACAATCTATGATGAAGGTAGCTGTAGGAGCGTGCTGCAAAGGCAGGGACAGAGATCTCTGGAGACATGGCAGCTCTTGGAACACGTGGTTTATTGCTAGGGCTGTGGGTATGAAAAGGAGCCCTGCTTTCAGCTGCCAGCATCCAGCTCAAAGAGTGGTCCCAAGAGCTGCCCTGTCTCCAGAGATCTCTATCCCTGCTGTCACAGCACGCTCCTACAGGTAGCAAATCTGCAAAGGAATTGGAGTGCAAGTGTCGCTATCCAGCTCCACTCTAGTCTCACCCATAGAAATTTGCAATTCCCACAAGCCATGTCCCCTGGGAAGGGTAATACTTCATTTCCCATGATTTCAGGGCTCTTTCAGTTCTGACTCTCTGAATTTTCATTCTCTCTAGCCAGAGGAATTGACCAATATCTTGGAGATCAGCAATGTTGTCTTTACAAGCATGTTTGCCCTGGAGATGATCCTGAAACTTGCTGCTTTTGGTCTCTTTGATTACCTTCGCAACCCCTACAACATCTTTGACAGTATCATCGTCATCATCAGGTGACAAGACCCTTGGGGATCAGCTGAAATACATATAGAAAAGAGTACCACAGAGCTTGCACACTTTTTCAAAAAGGATTTAGCAGCTGCATTGAGAGGAGCTGGGCTGCTGCACAAGGCCGGGGATTGGGAGACCAAGTTGTCTTTTCCCAATACTTCATGTTGGTGCTGTGCAAGCCAGATAGCATTTCTGTCTCTCAGTTCTCTCCTCTGTACAGTGGAGGCAATTGCAACTGCCTTGTTAAGTTCACAACAAATATTAGCAGTGAAATATTTTGAAAATGCACAAATTGAAGATGCTACAAAGGTTTAAAGTATGATAGAAGAACTTGTCTTGCTGGAATTTAGTGCTGCAAGCCTTTCTTCATTCCTGCAACATGTATTTCCACATTCACGTTCTCACGGTGTAAATGCAGCTTTCAACATATAAGGATAAGCCTGTAGTTCATACTTCTGTCTTGCTCAGACAGATTTTCTCTCTCACCCCTTTGTACTGCCAATGCCAAGGTGAAGACTTAATAATGTTATTCCTTGTTTTCTTCTGTTTGTTCACCTGTCTTTTGTCCCTCGTGCTTCCTGTGCCTCTCTGGACCACAGCATCTGGGAGATCATTGGCCAGGCAGACGGGGGCCTCTCTGTGCTGAGGACATTCCGACTCCTCCGGGTGCTGAAGCTGGTGCGTTTCATGCCAGCACTGCGCCGCCAGCTTGTGGTGCTGATGAAGACTATGGACAACGTAGCCACCTTCTGCATGCTCCTCATGCTCTTCATCTTCATATTCAGGTGAGCAGGCAGTCAGCTCACAGTGTTCTGGAGTGGCACTGGGTGGCTCATGGGGACAGCAGCTTCAGAGCATGACCACATAACTCATCTTGCCCATTGGTCCAGGCCAATGCAGCACTGACAAACGTTTATTTTTTCATAAGGGCTGAACTTGCTCCTGCCTTAAATTGGATTCAGCAGCTGAGGATTTTGGCCTGGATGGGGCGGTGAAATACTGCCAGCAAATGCAGACATTGAGCATATGTCCCATTGCAAGATAGGTGAAGTAGCACTAGCTACAGGAACAGTTCAGTCTGGAGGCTGACTCTGGTATAGAAGCAGCAGGAAGCAACGAAGAAAGTTTGTCTGTGCATGCCATAGATGCCCTGATAGCAAGATGAAGATATATGAGAGCAAAAAGGACAATAGAGAGAACAGATCTGACTGACAGATTGGAGGGAATATATGAGCTCTGAGTCAGCACAGATGGAAAACAAATTTTTTGGTGACCTACAGGGTTGCAATATGTAGTTCCTTCTTCACAGATAGCTCCCAGTAGTCTGACCGCATTGTTGTACCCCTCACTGCTGTGATGTTGCATTAGATTTTCGGGACAAGAGAACTGCTCTGGTGAGTTCCTTGTGGTGGCAGAGATATTTATATTTGACATCATCTTGTTCCAAAGCATCCTGGGAATGCACATCTTTGGTTGCAAGTTCAGCCTCAGAACAGACACAGGAGATACAGTTCCTGACCGGAAGAATTTTGATTCCCTGCTGTGGGCCATCGTCACCGTCTTCCAGGTGAGCCCACTTTGCTCTCTATGGGTGGTCCAGGGCAAAGTGAAGAGGATAAGGGGATGCTTTTTCCTCACTGAGGAGCACTGCACTGACTCCTGACAGCACAAAAGATTGTGGAGGAAGAACAATTGCGTATTGGAACCAAACAACTGGTGTATATCTCAAACAGGGGACCTTCTTCCTTCCTAGGAGACGGTGTGCAATGGTCACTCCTGTTGTGGCTCCCAAGTTTAAGACTCTTACCTCAGCACATGACTGTCCTAATGGTAGTTCTTGTTCCTTCTTTCTCAGCTAAGGTTTTTGGTGCAGTGCCACAGCTGGACAGTGGCAGTGGGTGTGTGGTTATGGGGAAGTTCAGAGGCCCGGTCTGGTCCTGATGCGTATTCTTTGATTGCCCTTTTCTGGGAATACCCTTCGTGTTCTTCCTTCCTGTTTATCTGACTTTCTCATCCTCTCTTGCAGATCCTAACCCAGGAGGACTGGAATGTTGTACTCTATAATGGCATGGCCTCCACCTCACCGTGGGCTTCCCTCTATTTTGTGGCTCTCATGACATTTGGCAATTATGTACTCTTCAATCTTTTGGTAGCCATTCTTGTGGAGGGATTCCAGGCCGAGGTGAGCTGCCATCAAGGCTTCATCAGGAGGAGGAATAGAGGTGCTAAGAAGAGATCTTTTGTGACACTTTGAGGACACTGGACTGGAGGACTTACAAAGTATCACCCCTCTTTAGTTTCACTCATGAAATGACCCTTGTTAGGATAGTATTCAATTAAACAAAAGAAAAAAACCTCAGTGTTAATACTTGCAAGGAAAGAGGCTCTCTGGAAGGGGATTCACAATTTCTGTTCTGTGTAACACAACAGAATGTATCTTAGGGTGAGCTCTTTACCCATCCAAAAGCAGCAGTGCAGTCTGTCAGCCATCCCAAATCACACAAGACTCTTTCCAGTGATCACACTGAATGCCCGACTGCCAAGGACAGTTTTGCAGTTATTCCAGAAATGAAAGACAAAAACAAATGGTCTTTTCTGTTGGCATTTCCAACTTCTAAATTTGTGTGTTCCAGGGTGATGCCAACCGGTCATACTCAGATGAAGATCAGAGTTCTTCAAACATGGAGGAATTTGATCAGTTCCAAGAGGTCCAGGAAGGCTCAGGTACAATAGCTCAAACAGTCTTATTTGCTTGTGTCCTACTGCTGTTTGGTGAGAAATCTAAAAGCAGATTCTGCAGCAAATTTACTCCCACTTCCGAGAACTTGCCAGTTTTTATTTTGAACTTTATGCCAGCTTGTGGTGTTATTTTGTGGAAAAAACAGAGACATGTTGGCATCCTGAGGAATGTGGTAGCTAAGTGGAACAGTTCTTGAATGACCTCCAGAACAGCAACTGGAAGTGAGAAGTGAGGGTGTCTCTGGTTATCTTCAGGGTCACCATTTCAGGAACACTGTATCCAAATCTGAAACCCACATTTGGAGAGGGGACACCAAGATGGTAAAAATGACTCAGGCAAATCTGGAAGCCTTGTCTCATAGTGAGAGACTAATGAAGCTTAGAGAAATCGGGAAAGCTACTTGATCACTCTCTCTGTAGTTGTAGACCGTAAGGAGGGAGTTGTGGCAGTAGATAGCACTTTTATTGAGCAGGAAAAAGCATAATGAGATTATAAAAGTTGGGAGCTCAAGCCAAACAAATTCAGGCTGAAAAAACCCATATATTTTCAAGGAGAGATAATTAACAGTGAGAACAACCTAAGTACAAACCACCTGGTAAGGTCTCTATCCCTCAAAGTCTGAAAGTCTTTCTACAAAGAGGTATTATATTTCAAACAGAACTTGGTGGAAGGGAGCAGCAAGAGTACCTTGCTCTGCAATGGATGGTGAGCCAGGAGTTGAAGTGGACAGAGAGACAGATGGAAGGGCAGGGGCCACACTGCACACTCTTGTACAAGGTGAGCAGAGCAGGTCAACTGACACTAGTAAGGGTCTGCCAATGATTCAGTGATTACCAGGCAAGCCCACAGTGGTGAGGAAGATCTGAGGTCAAACCAAGAAGTCCAGTCAGCAAGACAAGATCAGAATCAGCAAGGTGCAAGGACAGGCACAAGCATACTCACAGCACAACTCAGACAAGCACCACGGGCACATTTCTGAGCATAAATGCAACTCCCCCAGCAGGGAGCAGTGGCTCCAGTTTTTGGCTCACAGTTTTTTTCCTGCAACTTAGCTCTTTTCAAAGCCGTCCTGTCTTGAGTTACATGGCTGCACCATATCAGAGCTTATGCTGAATGCAGGCAGTCAAACCCCTGAGATGGCAGAGGAGGAAGAGGTTACAGAGGTGTTAGTGGACTTACAGCTGTCTGTCATGCAGACATAGATGGGTGACCTTCATTATGCAGTAAGTCAAACAAAAATGATTGCTCCAGTCCTTTCAGGTGTTAAAATTCAATATCCTGTGCTCCTCATGCATCTCAAAAAATGCTGATTGTCATCTACAGGACTTAAGTAGTGTCAAAATTGTCCTGAATCTTAAAGGTCAAGGATCAGTCATTTGAAAAAGGGCAGTGTAGTAGGATAGACTGGGATGCAGGTTTTTATGCAGTATGATTGCAGGAATTTTAAGGTGACCTCAGTACATGGGTTGCTGTGGCTATTCCTACATCTTAGTCTCTTGCCCAGTGTTTTAGCCTAACTGCTTTAAGTAGCCAATCTGACAGCTGGTGGAATTTGTTCAGACCTGAAGATGCTGGTGTTTGCTGTTGGCATGCAGAAGCACACTCTCATGCCCCTGTTCATCTTCATGCTCTGTCAGTCTGAAGCTGCTTGGCCACCACTCTGCTCATCTGTCTGTCCCAAGGAGAGATGTGGTTGGTTTTGGAGGTTGAAGGGATAACTTTAAAGCCTTCTCAGATTGCACTGCCTTTTTCACCATGCCCTAAATCAGAGAAATAGATGTTGATTGATGCTAAAGAGCTAACAATCTGTTAGCTGCTGTTAACATGCTAAACTGCTTAGGCATCAAAGCAGTCACTGGATAGGGAAGAACCCACCTTCTACTTTCCTCATTCTTCTTTCTGCATCTTTCCACTTAGATCCCAAGCTCTGTGCAATCCATGTGACACCTAATGGGCACCTGGACCCATCCTTGCCCTCTTCCAACCAACCAGTGATTTCTGGGGGGGTCACCAACTCTTCACGCAACTCACTGCAACTTGACCAGATTCGTGTTGCTGTTGGCTCCCGGAAGAGCAGTGTAATGTCCCTGGGGAGAATGACCTATGACCAGCGGTCCTTGGTGAGTGAGGGAGTATAAACATGTGTCATACCCTTCTTTTGAAGGCCAAGCACTTTGTTGGCTTTCTGCCATCATCTGGGGGTTTCTGGGAAGGATTGCACTGCTGCTGTAGGCTTCTAACACAACTGCATTGCCTGTATTAAGAATCCAGATCAGTTCACATTATTTTTCTAAATTTCCAGATTTTTGAAGTCTATTTCCAGGTTAGTTATCTATGGGAGAGGGAGAACACCAAGAAAACAGTCTCCCTTTTACAGCGGAACATGTTTTTCCTCCTTGCCTTTTCCTTGTTTTCCTAGAGTAACGGACACAAAATGATGCCTTGAGTTAAGAGGTGGTGCCAGAACCACCAAGTCCCATTGCAGATGGGACTGTATCAGAGCTTTTGTAACAGTGGAAATCTTGTCTTTGAGCCCCCCATAGCAGATTCTGCTGCCCTGTAGCACTTCCCCAAGCATTGCAGGTTGTCTAACCAGTGCATCTCAGACATGTCCACCTTGTAACGTCAGTTTCTGGGCTTTCTACCCACTGGCATACACAGCTCTGGGGAGTGGATTGGTGCTTAAAGGGTTCATGCCCCTGTTATTTCCAGAGAGTGCTAGCAGCCATGTACTATATGATACCTTGATGATTGGTTGATCTAGACTGTAACCAGCGAGCTTGTTTCTCTCATTTCTCCCTTTTTCTAAGAGTGGACTCAAAGATGGTGTGTCAGATGATCCATCACCTTGTGTTATCCCCAACCCCAGCACAGTGCAAAAAGCTGCCAGTCAGATTTTTTGAGAGCATTATTCTTGCTCTGTGCTGGTGTAAGTAATAGTATCAGACACCTGGCCTTTGGCTTTATTACTTACCTTCCCTGAAAGTGCTTTGCACACAGATGGTACTATAAAGTAATCACAGTCAACACCACTGCTAACTCATTATCAATTTATTGTCAGATTTACCAAGATTGCTGCTGAATTCCCGCCATGCAACTTGTTCAGCGTCTGATAAATGGCAGCCTTCTGGCTTAGGGGCTCAGGGAGAAGTCTGTGATCTGAAAGAGGATCACATGCTCTCTCCTTGTGCCCAGAGTCACTGAGTCCTCGTACCACTCTCTTACAGTCCAGCTCCCGCAGTTCCCACTACGGTGCCTGGAGCCGCAGCGGAGCCTGGGGAAGCCGTCGCTCCAGCTGGAACAGCCTGGCCCGGGGACACAGCCTGAAACACAAACCTCCCTCAGCTGAGCATGAGTCCCTCCTGTCTGGGGAAATGCACAAGGCGGCAGATGGGGAGCCAGATGGGACAGGAAGGGTGTTTCATCACCACCGGACACTCTCTCTGGATAACAAAGGCTCCTGTGACCTGCTGGAGTTGGCCTCGGTCCCTTCTGGCCACAGAGCAACCCATAAACTGGGAGCACCACCTGGGGCCAGTGAGCATCAGGACTGTAATGGCAAAATGCCCAGTATTGTCAAGGAGATCTTCCCTAAGATGAACAACCACAAAGAACAGGGAGAGGATGATGAAGAAATAGATTATGTGAGTACTTGGTGGAAGAGCCTGGGGTTACATCACAGTGCTCTGGGAAACCCCAAATCCATCCTTAAATTTCAGTCTTCTTGTGTGTGGATAGGAAAGCTTGCAAAGGTGCTCTAGGAAAGCTGGAGGACAGCACTGAATGCAGATAGGACCTTCTAGGCGCAGACAAGCTCATACCACATTGTCAGGCTGCCTGCAAGGCAGCTGGATGTTGGGAGGACGACAGATACAAAACGTACATGTGGTCATTCAGGGGTTGTTATTTCAGAGCAGTGCAGCCGGTGATTTCTACAAGATAGGAGAAGTCAGGCTGTGCAACAGTGAGAGTTTTGCATGGGGAACATCAGCAGACCAGTGCAGGAAGCACAGGCACCACAGTCAAGGAAAGTGGGTTTTGTGGTATCAGCCTGGGGGGCAGCAATTCTGTGAGCAGATCAGAGGTGGAAAAAGTGGAATGAGGGTCAGTCGAAATTTGAACAGACATAAATGTCTGTATGAAATCCTCAGTCCAAGTGCCAACAGAAAGTCTTTTTGTCCTGGCTTCTCATTTTGCTGAAGTAGGGAAGAAATATTGCCCTTGTGTAACACAGTCCCTCCAACACTGCTAAGAAGGCATCATGGGACTCCTACTCTAGAAAGGACACTAGTTTTATTTTTCATGATTTGGGGAGGAAACCGGATGCCAAGAGGTAAACAAGCCCTGGCAAAAAGCTTCCTACCTTCTTTTCCATGACTTGTTGCCTTTGAGTTGATTTTCTCAATTGAGGGATTAAAGAAAAGCAGATAGTGGTGTGTTTGAGTCAGATGTGAAAGGAAGAATGTCTCTCTCAGGCAAGTGGGAAGTTGACCCGTGACAACTGCTTCTACTGCATCCCTACAGAGCCTGTGCTTTCGCATCCGGAAGATGATGGAAGTCTATAAGCCAGACTGGTGTGAGCTACGGGAAGACTGGTCCATATATCTTTTCTCTCCACAGAACAGGTGTGTGCAGTTTTTGCCATGAGATGGTTGAGAAGACAGGGCAGATTCTGTTGCTCTGCTTGCTGCATTCTCTGATGTTAGGCGGCAACTTCAAATTTACCAGCTGAGAATGTGTATTTTCTCCTCTGTTGTCCCTTCTCCAGTCAAATGACATTTCTTTTCCTAGATTCTAGCAATTAAAGGAAAGTTGAGCATTCTAAATAGCTATTGTGATCTTCCCTCCCTTTGGAGATTCCCATTTTTATTTTCTGTAATCATAAATATTTATAGCAAAGCAAGGCAGGGAATACTAATGTTAACACAAAGATGATAAAGAATGTGTTAGTGATGACTCTCTAATACTGATATTTCCTCCCCTGGTACCAGAATAGCATCTTAATTTAATTTACAGTCCCAGTACCAACTTACCAGTTATATCACACCTTTTAGGGTAAAGTTAGAATTCTTCTTGCATTAAAAAAAAGGAAATTTGGGTTAAATTCTTCATGTTAAAGAGATGTCACCAGGAGAAAATGTCCACAAACCCCAGCCAACAGTATTCTCACCCATGCATATTGCTCCTTGAAAAGAAAGGGCTTTCATTATAGTTAACAAGGGAAAGCTTTTTGCTCTGGATGATACGTATGTTAATGCACATAGTGTCTTTCAGAAGTGTGATCCCCATGGCTGCTAACATATCTGCCTTTCGTGAACTTTCAGGAAGTGGCCTCTCCACTGTGGAGTAGTGAGGAAAACTAGAATTCGGCCTCTTTACAAGGCAAGAGAGGAGCAGAGGGTCATAGTGTTAAGGAAGCAAATCTGGCACTGGGGAAATCAATGGAGGTCCAGCTCACTGCTCTGCCCTTGCTCTGCTCCAGGCTCCCTGTGTGACCATGTACCACCCTGAGCTATTGCTATTTCAAGAGACATCAGTATCAGAGCTAGGAAAGCTGCTGTATCAGAGCCCAGTTTTGGCCAGGATGCTTAATTCTGTGTCCTCTTTGCTGCCTAATTCATTCTGCCCAAGACAGAGGTGCCTACTGGAACTCTCTTGCAGGTTTCGCCTCCTCTGCCAAACCATCATTGCTCACAAGCTCTTTGACCACGTAGTGCTGGCCTTCATCTTCCTGAACTGCATCACAATTGCCCTGGAAAGACCCCAGATCGAACACAGAAGCACGGTGAGAACCATTACCTCTCACCCACTTTTTAGCACAAACTTCTGACAGTGTTTCCTCAGTGTTCCTAGTACTGGTATGATCTCTGGAAGAACTTCAGTGTTAAACACCAGCTCTGATTCATCTATTCAAATACCTAAATACCAGTAATTGACATAAATGTGTGCTTCCCCTGCAGGCTCTTGTAATGGGACAATCCATTTTATAACACAGAAAACCTAGTTCCTTCTGTCTTGGAAAGTCTCCTCCAGGAACAGCATAAACAAGACAAATGGCAAAAGGGACAAGGACTGGGAGTTGAAAGACAGAAGTAACTTCCATGCTGTAGGAATGGCACATCGTCATTCGCGTATGCTGCTCTTGAGCTGTCTCGGAGATGGCTCAAGCTGGCAAGTGAAATTGTTTTTTCTGCTTGTCTGCTTTAGCTGACTCCCAGATTTTGCTGCATTTGAACACAATCTGTGGTCTGTGCTCAGCAACTCTTCAAGAAAGAGTCCCAAGTCAATGCAGCAGGTTAGGCCTGAGCAGCACTGGCAGAAAAGGGCAAAGGGTACCTTGAAACCAGATTTACAGGATGCAAAAAAATCTCATTCATTATGCTCTAGCAGAACTGTGTAGGATCCTGTCCCAGCCAAGGTATATGAGCTGAAAGCACTGACCTCTGCCAAGGGCATCTCCCTTATTTCTCAACTTTCAGACCCTTCACAGAAATGCAAAAATATCAAGATCATCAGAGGTGCCTGCCAGAGTAACAAGAAATAGTCAAAATACATTTAAAATCTCTCTCTGTTTTGATTTTTTGTTTATTTTTTTCTAGGAAAGGATCTTTCTCACTGTGTCCAACTACATTTTCACAGCAATCTTTGTAGCTGAGATGACACTGAAGGTAAGTTGCTGGAGATGAACAGTTCAGAGCCTTTTTCCAGTGTCAAACACTGTTCATGTTTGCTCAGCATCCTTTTAAAATTAGTTCATCTCTTCAGTGTACCAGTCCTTCCCTCTACCTTTATAAAGGCAGATACTCCTGGGGTTCAGCCCTGTCTTGTTAGGCATAGAGATGTTTATTGTAGGCATTAGATCCAGTTGGATATTAGTATTCACAAAGGGTAGCTGGCATTCAAGTATGGATATTGTAATGGTGTCAAATGTCCATTTCCCATTGGAGCAAGAGTGGGGGACATTAGAACAATATTAATGACATGCTCAAAGGTGAGATAATTATTCAATAGATGTCAAAGCACTTTGCAACAATCAGAAAACCTTGTTATTGCCTTCTCATGTTTGGGAAAAAGTCCTAAAACTGTGTTCTGGAAGTTAAATTTAAAATTCGTATCTGAATTTTGCCCATGATTTGCAGGATGTTAATATCCTCTCATGGCCATTAATTTCTGTAGCACATGCTGTTTTTGAGAACTGCTAGCAAACAAATTTTGCCCCTTTAGGAGCCAAAGTATGGATCTGGTGCCTGACTTTACCTCCAGGGTGATCTCTGAACTGTGAGGCTTTCCCAAGTCTCTGGTGTGGCAGGGAAAGGTTCCCTGTGTGTCCCCTACAGTGTCATGTTACTCAGGAGGGCAGAAAAAAGGTGTTTTCCTTCACAGACATCCAGGTGAAAGATTATGAGATGACACTTCAGCGTCATGAGGAGCTGATAATTCCCGCTTCTCCCATTCTCTCCATAGTTGCCCTCTACCAGGTAACATAGGAGCAATTTTAACCCCTCTTCTCTCCCCTCTCTTCCAGGTGGTCTCTCTAGGCCTGTATTTTGGGGACCAGGCTTATCTCCGCAGCAGTTGGAACATCTTGGATGGCTTCTTGGTCTTCGTGTCTCTCATTGACATTGTGGTCTCAGTGGCCTCTGCTGGCGGTGCCAAAATCCTGGGGGTGCTGCGAGTGCTCCGGTTGCTGCGCACCCTACGTCCCCTCCGGTCAGAACCCCACCGAGTTCTGTTTGGCCCCCGCTTCCCAGTGGTTATCCCCAGGAGGAGTCCTAGGGTCAGATCCAGCTGTGCCAGGCAAAGTGTGGTCTTTACCAAGCAATAAGCCACAAGGAAGACCCCTTAGCCATATATGGGTCTGATGCTGGAGGTACCTCATCAAACAACAAATCCATGGGAAAGAAAAGGCTTTTTGATCACAGGGGAGGGATCTCCACTGAGGGGTCATTGCACAGGAAGACAGGGGTCTGCTGCTGCTGAAAATGCTCAGCTTAGGCCAAGTGTCCCTGCTGTGTCCTTCTATCACCCTTCCTCTTCCTTCCTCTCCAGAGTCATCAGTCGAGCCCCTGGTCTGAAGCTGGTGGTGGAGACACTAATTTCTTCCCTCAAGCCCATAGGAAACATTGTCCTCATCTGCTGTGCTTTCTTCATCATCTTTGGCATCCTGGGTGTGCAGGTAGGTTGTTAATCATCTGTCCATCAAACAGTAGCCCTCTTGAGCTCCCTATTGCCACAGACACCTGGACCCCCAGGTCCTATAACAGACATAGGGAGGCAAGCAGAGCAGGAGAGAAAGGGAAGCCAGTGAATTTTCTGTATTTGCCTTCTTCCACAAGTCATCTCCATAATGACAGAGCCTTCAGAAGCACGGATGGGTGCTCAGCAAGTGCAGGCATTGCTGGACGTGAGAGACAGGAGTTAACACTCACATCTGGCAGCACCTGGGTCAGAGTTTGGGTCAATGTCATAGGGAGAGCCCAGGGCTGGCACAGCACAAGGCACACTGGACCAGTCCATGTCACCCCACAAGGGCAAGCATCTCAGTGCCTGCTCACATGTACCCTGCCTCCAGTCAGCTCTCTTTCTCCCCCTCACTCTGAGCCCTAAACCCACCCACAAGCTTCTTTAATTTTTTTATTTAGTCCTCTTTATTTTTGGCTTTTGCGTTGCAGAGGAGCAAGGATGTGGGTGTTACTTCCATCTCAGGGAATGCATTATACTTAGTTTGCTCTGATGTATCTGTACAAATGCACAATCCAATACCTTCCATATGGGGAAAGGAGCCCTGGGCAGAAGAGTCACAGCAGTGCAGTGCAGCACAGCTTTGTGAAAAAATATATATGAAAAGAAAAGGATGTTTTTTTCTGGTTCTTTACCCCCAGATGAGATCTTTTCCCATCAGCACTCTCAGTAACTGGGAAGCAGGAAGGGAAGATTACTCTAGGGGACTGATTAGAAGATACTTTTTCCCTTAGTACCCAGAAAGGCTGCCTTGAGGGCTGTCAGATGGTGGGCTTACAGTCACTGCTGGCCTGGGGCAATGGAGGAGGCTGAAAAGCCAGGCGTGAGCTTGCAAGGGCAGTCCTGGCTTCTTTGCAATGGTTGAGTCTGTGCTCTACACTGTGTTGGTGGTGTCCCTGTTGTGCTCTATGTGGCTTGCAGTCTTGCAGGCCATGCAGCATCTTGGCAACTTCTGTACATCCCAGCGAGTGTGGGGAACCCTGTGGGGAACCCTGTGGGGAAAGTGACC
Organism: Brachypodius melanocephalos; assembly: GCA_013398615.1. Lineage (NCBI taxonomy): Eukaryota > Metazoa > Chordata > Aves > Passeriformes > Pycnonotidae > Brachypodius > Brachypodius melanocephalos. The sequence continues at coordinate 3,242,278 of VZSR01003524.1, read as the reverse complement.
CTGATGGGGTCACTCCCCTCCTGTAGCTGTTCAAGGGCAAGTTCTACCACTGCCTGGGGGTTGACATCAGGAACATCACCAACCGTTCCGACTGCGTGGCAGCCAACTACAAGTGGGTGCACCACAAGTACAACTTTGACAACCTGGGACAGGTGAGTTTGCTGACAGCCCCTCCCTCTGATGAGAACCCAACACAGGGTTTGTCTCCTCCCCAGGGAACAGATGCAGTGCCGGGAAAGCCAGTGCCTGGGCCGGAAGGAGCAGTTATTTGGCACGGCTGTCCATGCAGAAGCTGTGTCACTAGTGGGTTGGTATCAGTGTGACACAGGATGAGTGGGAAAGAAAAGTGGTGGCAGCAGAGAGCTTGATTTTCTTTTTTCTCCTGCCACAAAGCAGATGTTCTTCACAACCTCTCTCCTCTGGTGGGTCTGGTTGCACGTGGCTTCCTGTCAACCCCTCCCTTGTCCTTCACAGGGGAAGGAGCAGGTTTTGATGTGTGCAGACACACAGGAAGAGTATTTCATTGCTCTGTGTGTTAGAGCGTAAACCCACAATATTTTTTTCTGCCTGCCAGATGCAGCTGCTCCACATCAGCTTTGCTTTATGTGTTGCAGGCTCTGATGTCCCTCTTTGTTCTGGCTTCCAAGGATGGCTGGGTCAATATTATGTATAATGGACTCGATGCTGTGGCTGTTGACCAGCAGGTACAAGGACTTTGTTGTGAAAGGGCCTTTTCACTTTCCTTGTGCTTGTAAGGCAGAAGCATCCTTTAACATCCTGCTTCAGACACCTCCCTCAAACCAAGAGTCCCTTCCAGGCCCCTTCTGAATCCTTTGCTCACCTATTTGCAAGGGGTCAGGTTCACGGTCTTGTCTAGTCCCTGCAGGGAGCTGTAGCTGTGGCTATGCTGTGGGTGTCTATGGTATTGTCAGTGGGCCTTTATCTATTTTTAATGAAGAAGCAATAATGTCATGTGTCTTTCTGGGCATGCTGACTCCCTCCTGGCCCACACATGGTTATTTCAATACCTTGTAAAGCGGGATCTATTGCGCTGCCACCCACTGCATCCTTATTCCTCTACTGCTAAGATAATGACTGCCTCTGTTCTCCTCCCACTCCAGCCAGTGACGAACAACAACCCCTGGATGCTACTCTACTTCATCTCCTTTCTCCTCATCGTCAGCTTCTTTGTGCTCAACATGTTTGTGGGGGTGGTGGTGGAGAACTTCCACAAGTGCCGGCAGCACCAGGAGGCTGAGGAGGCGCGCCGACGGGAGGAGAAGCGCCTGCGACGCTTGGAGAAGAAGCGAAGGAGTAAGGCACAGCCTAAGTGTTTGGTTGGTTCATAGGCCAGGGTTTTCTGAAAAAAACCTTTTCCTCTTCTTTTCTTTCCAATGGGCTGGTCTCCAACATCCATCACTGGTGGCCACGCTCTCAGCCTTCCTCCCTGCACCACTGCTGTGTCACCACACACCTCACTGGGACGGTCTGGGGAGGAGGGGTAGCTGAGGAGGTCTGCTGGGACTCCAGGGAGGGCACTGGGGAAGGGTTTTAGCACTCTGCTCCTCAGGAGATAATGTACCAAAAACACCCCTCTGCACATGCTGACAAGCACTGTTGGCATGGGGCATGCACACAATGATACGCTTTTTGCGCTTGGGGTAGAGTCCCACCTGGGCTTCCTGCAGCTCAGCTGGTGGTTGAAGCCTGGACAAGCCATTCTTTGTGTTTAAACCCAAATTTATAGAAGAGGGGGAAACAAAAGAGGAAGTCCCCTGTGTTTTGTGTCCCAGTGACCCCAATGTTGCAGTGTCACTCCTTGGGATCCAGAACCCTCTGTGGAGAAGGAAGCCTTCTATTCTTGCTGTTTCTGTCCTGTTTTGAGTTACCTTGAGATAAAAATTGCTAAAGCATACTTGCTTCCGGAAATCATCCCTACTATCCAGGCTTCCATTCACAGCCTATGGGCATGCTTTCCCTTCCTCTGCTTCAGTTTTCCTTTTCTCTCCTATAGCACCCCAGGGCCTCTCCTTGAACCATCTGCTCCCTTTTATCATAAGTGATCTTAAAAAAATTGTCAAGACATGAAATGCTGATTCAGCACCATTCCCACAAACACAGACTAACAGATTTTCTTTCTAGTATTCTGTTCTTTGTCTTTTTTCCTACATATTTTCCCCATTTCTTCTTTCCTTTTTTTCCCCCCCTCCTCCCTATGTCCTTTATCTTTACCTATTCTTTTCTGTTTTTTCTCTCTCCCAAATACATTCCATTTTCTTTCAATACCTATTACCAATCTTATGCCTTCTCCCTCCTCAGTGTTTCTTACCCATTTCTCTCTTTCTTCTAATTTCTTTCTAACTCTGTCCATATCCCTCTTTCCACTGAAGAGGCGCAGCGTTTGCCGTACTATGCTACCTACTGCCACATACGCCTCCTTATTCATTCGGTCTGCACCAGCCACTATCTGGACATCTTCATCACTTTCATCATCTGCCTCAACGTGGTCACTATGTCCTTGGAGCACTACAACCAACCTGTGGTGAGTGAGATCATGGAGATAAGTTCTGCTTCCAGACATTGTCATTTTTGGTACAGCTCTCTGGTGACCACTGCCCACCAGCATAAGTAGGACACTTGGGTGTCTCTAAAAACTAGTGTTGGAGTTTTGCAGGAATTCATTTTGTAGTAGGCAAATTTGTGTGAAGGTTTTCCAAAGGTATGAATTTGTGTGAAGGTTTTCTATGTGTATCCAAAAAGGTAGTTCCTACTGAGACTCTTGTTATCCGCTAAAATCAATAGAGAGAAGGTATCTGAGCAAGAACCAAGCCCCTAGAAAGCATGATTCAATTAAATCTCTGTGCTTTATGTTAGTAAATGGATATGTGGGTCACCCAAATTTAGCTGCCTGCTCTGCTTTTTATTTTCCCCTGGATCCTAATAGGAGTGGTGGAAGCAGCAGTGTCCTGGGATCTTCAGGCTTTGCATAAGATTTCCAAATGTCAGCCCAATTCCCCTGCCATACGGCCTCAGCTGAGGTTCTCTCAGAGAGAGTAGCTAGTTGTATGTCATGGGATGGGACATCTTTACCAAGCCACCTTTTCTTCCTAAGAGAAGCTGCAGGGCCAAAGTGCTGAGCAGAGCCTCTCTCAGCTGCAGGGTGTGATTCCAAATAGAGCATCTTGGAGGCCAAATAAGTTTTACACTTTGCTTGGGTACAGACCGTGTACCTCTCAGTGTTCCTGGCAAAGCTGCAGATGTCTCCACATGTACACAAAACTTTCATCATGACATCTGCCAGTGGCATTTCAGTTTTCTCTTCAGAAGACCCTTGGTTTAGGTGACAGCTCTGGTGTCTGCATAGATTGCCTGAGGTTTTTATCATTGCCTGATAGCTCAGGCTTTGATCAGGAGCTGAATCTATCTGTTCTCATTCAAATCTACTGCTGGGCTCCACTGTTTCCTGCCCACCTTGCCCAACTGCCCAGCTTTCATCTTGCCCTAGATGGTGCCCAGCTTTATATTTCAGGAACTCTCAACCTTTATCTGCTGGCATCTTCACATCAGATCTTTGTTCCTCAACAAGTCACCCCTTTTTCTTCCTCTTCAACTCCTTTCCCTGGAACACAGTTTCAGCCAAGCCAGCCTGCTGTCAAGTCCTGTTAAACAATCTTCTCAAAGCACTTCAAATCCTTCCAGTACAAAATGCCACCAAAAGCTGCCCACTGCTCACGCTGGTTCTTGGTGGTCGTGAAGGGGCTGCACATAAAAGAGCCAGAAGCCAAATAGCTCAGAGATGTGGTGTGCTAGCCCCAGAACAAGACAGAGCAGGGTTTCCTCTGTTCAGAGATGACATGAATCCACAACCAGAGTAACCTCTGTGCTTCACTCCTGGTTGATAGCTATGCCAGTGCCATTAACAAGGTGTCGTTCAGGTGGCACGGGCTACTGGCAGACAAAAGCCTGACGTCACTTTGTGGATTCTCTTGCAATATTCTGCTCCTCCCAATTATGCTGAACAGTACAGGAGAAAGGAGCAATAACTGATCCTGAGAAGAGCATAGGGCAGAGGGGCTGGCTGGTGGTTGCCCTTAGTAGGTAGGAAGTGTGGGGCAGCTTCCCCACCCCACGGTGAATACCTGGGACAGCTTCCGCATCCCACGGTGAATACCTGGCACTTAGGAGAGTCCCAGCACAGCGGGGTTATGTGTTTGATGTTGCTTTTGCCTCCATTCTTTTCCCTCTCTTTCTATGGCAGTCCCTGGAGACCGCCCTCAAGTACTGTAACTACCTGTTCACCACTGTCTTCGTCTTTGAGGCAGTCCTCAAGCTGGTGGCATTTGGTCTGCGACGATTCTTCAAAGACAGGTGAGCAGAGGGTTGTGGCTGTAGGACAGCTGGGTTGGGGGTAGAGGTTTACAGATGATGCCCTATCTAGACTGTGAAGTGGTGGCAGAGTGCTCTGACTGCCTCCCAGTTCTGCACAGCATGGACCTAACCTCATCCTCCACAAGCTGCAATGCCTAGGCAATAGCAAGAGTTGTCCAAAAATTGCCTCTTAGTTGGAGTCTGCTGGTTAGGCTAGAAAGCAAAGGAGATGAGGTTAGAGAGAGACATTTTTTTCCTGCCCTTGAGGCAAACTGTGAGCATGCTGAAGGAGAACACATATAGCAAAGTTGATTCAAGGTAGTAAGGCTGTAAAAAGTTGAGCCCATTAGTCAAAGCATAGCTCCATAGTTACACAGCTCCATGAGTTCAAATCAGGCTGGCTTGCCTCTGGCTGCTCAGGGTGTGTGCAAAGTGAATCTCTCTTTCTCTGGAAAAGCCCATATAGGCTGACTCAGAGTGGGCCTTGAACTCATACATAAGGAAATGTTTAGGATGAAGTGGAGACAAGTATCTTTCCTTCTCGGGAAAATGGAAAAACTCTATCTTCGTTTATTCTCTTCAATTTGTCTTCTATAGGTGGAACCAGCTAGATCTGGCCATTGTGCTGCTGTCTGTCATGGGCATCACATTGGAAGAGATTGAAATCAACGCTGCTCTCCCAATTAACCCCACTATCATCCGGATCATGAGGGTGCTGCGTATCGCCCGGGGTGAGAGAGACACTGGCCAGAGCAGGGGTGTATGTGGCCATGGAGTGCAACTCGGTGCCATGACTCATGGAGCAGTGGCTGTAGAGTCATGAGCTTGCCTTTTCCCCAGCCTTTGAGGAGCCTCTGGGGTGTCCTTCATCACATCCCAGCAGGGATTCTAGGATCCAGGACACTGTAGAAGCTCAGGCTTTCTGGTTCCCTGGAAGGCGAAAGACTGGGAGGGTGGGGAGATCATGTGAGAGCTGAACTTTTTCTGCTACTCATTTTTGGGGCAACTATAGAAGTGGTGTGGGGAGCAGAGGCCACCAAGCAGGCTGAAATTTGCACAGGTAAGGTGGTGGCCAAGGTGTGCCAAGATGGCATAACAGTGATGGCTGAAGGAAGAGGAAGTGATGGAAGGAAAAATCAAACCAGAAGGACAATTAGGATACACATTCCTGGGAAAAAGCACATGGCTAGTGTCTGGGTGAAGCAGAAGCAGCACAATAGACATGGGTAGCAGAAACAAAAGTATTTAGTAAAAGGGATATGAACATGAGGACAAGGAACAACTGGAGTTTTACCATCAAAAGCGAGAAGAGGAATGAGGGGAAAGTCCTGTTTTTCTAGGGCAAGGAGAGACAGGACATATGGCTTGTGCTACTGTCATTAGTATGTCACACAAAGGATGCCTCTGAGCTCAGTCTGACTGACATTTCTCTTGTGTTTGTTGTGGCAGTCCTGAAGCTACTGAAGATGGCCACAGGAATGCGAGCACTGCTGGATACAGTTGTTCAAGCCCTGCCACAGGTAAAACATCTTCCCAAAAGACTGTCCTCTTCTGTTCCTTTTTCCAAAGGGTTGATTCTTGTGGAGTTTCAGAGATGGTGTCTACTCTGGTGTGCAGGAAACTGCCTGAAGGTCATGTCCAAATTCTCATGTCATTCATGGGGTTACAGCTCACCTTGCATCTCTCTTCTCCAGCATGTGAAAGAAATGAGGCTTGACCCCTGGAAAAAGATAGATTTCTTCCCATCATGTCTAGCTACTGTCTAACTGTTTGCAGCTAGTCTTTGGCTCCTTTCACCTCTCTCCATAGAAGGGAAGAGCGATTGGAAGCTATTTCAGAAGGAAAGAAAATCTTTCTGTCACTGCATCTCACCCTCCCCTGAACATGCCCCTTTTCCCCTCCTTCTCCTTCCTTTGCACTCTCAGCACTCCTTTTCTTAGCCAGTGCTTCTCCCTTTTTCTTCTTTTCTTCTCCTGGATCCCTTTGTGTTTCTGAGCCTCTCACGCATGAGAAGCAGTGACATGCTCTGTTGTGGCTCACACATCCAGCAGTTAGGAGTCTGCCGCAAGACATGAAGACAGAAGGATCTCATGAGCTGTGAGTGGCAGCTGCTCCCTAACAAGATGCTAACATGGTGCTTTACACAGGCTTCAAGCCCACTGTGAGCATCCTCTGTGATGGATGAGCAGTCATGGAGCCTGGCCCCTTTCCTTTTGGATTATTGAGGGAGAATTGTTAAGCAAGGAGTAATGGCACCAAGTGGCTCTACAGATCATACATCAGACCAGTCCCTTGGCAGGCCCTGAGAAGGCAACTCTACTGCGTGATATCAAAATGCACAGGCATTTGTCAGTTGATTTATCAGCTAATGTGCCAGTGCTGGTGAGTGATGATGAGCTGAGAATCAATCTGAAAATGGCATGACTAGTTACCCAGGGAATTTATTTCTGGTGTTGGTGACAATAAATGTCAATCTGAATTAGAGAAATATGATGGCACAAAAGTGAAAAGGTAGCTGTGATCTTTTATGGATCCCAAGATCTGTCTGATCTCTCATGATTTTTATTAAACAACAATTATTTGTGGTTTATTATAATAATAGTAACAACAAAAAATATTAATAATACATGTGTAGGATATGCAACATCATTCAGGATAGTTGTGGGCTGCAATACACTGGACAATAGAAGGAAGGAGAGATGAAGGATGTGAAGGCAGGTCTGGAATGTAAATTTTTATTAGGTCTGGCTCTGCTGCCACAGACTGGCTCAGTGCAGCTTCTTTGCACCTTGCTCTTTTCCATTCCAGGAGACACAACAGATGTTTTTTCTCAGGCAGGGATGAGGGGCAGAGCAGGTCTTCAGATCCAACTTCTGCATGTCTGTGGCATGTTTATTCTGAAACCCCTGTAAACGCACACAGATATTAAGAGCTGGATGAAATACTATCCAGAAGCTGTTGATAAGATAACTCTGCAATATATTTGCACTTAAATTATAAGATTCAACTTCTACCACCAAAACATAGATAATAAATAAGAGAGGAGGAAATATTCATATCCCTGTCATGTAGACAGAGAAACTGAGTCATCAGACAGTTAAGTGTTTTGCACAAGCTGGCAAAGAGCACAGCTGTGACCTGTGAGTCTCTGTTTCTGTTCCCAGCCACAAACCACAAGTATATTCTTCTGCACTTTCTCATTTCTGATTTTTCTGTCTCCCATTTGCCTACAGCTCCTTTGCTAACCAAGTTTGCGGGCCAGGTCTTAAGGAGGTCAGTAATACCTGCCTCAAAGCAAGTAGATATCTGAAAGTTTGATCTCTAGGTATTGCCTGGAAGATAATAACAGGCAGTACTTGATTTTTCCAGCATCAAAGCCTATGACTTCCTATTGACTGGCTTTTGCTACCTCCTCCAATCAAGTTGGCTTTGTTTAATAAAGTTGTGTAGCAGGGAAAAAAAAAATCCTTCCAGACTTATAGTTGTGTAAAAATCTGAACTTAAAGGTCTAAAATCAACCAGTTTCAGCATTAAAAAATGAATTTAGTCTCCATATTTATACACCGTGTCTTTGGGGAACAATTGAATAATCTATAATATTATTCTCCAAGATTTATTTGCTTTGCCAATAGAAATATTTTAAAATAATTTGTCCTTTCCCTTGCACTTTATCCTCTTCCTGACCTTTCTTTTTTTGTTCCTAGAGCACAGACTCAAATCAGGGATTTTGGCTTGCTGGTGGCATACAAGGCATCTCCAATTTCAATTCAGACCTGTTTCAATTCCCTTCCTGTCTTTGTTACACTGCAGCAATTCTTAATACTGAATAGAGTTTTAATTTTGAAGAGCCCTTTGGAAATGTAGTCCTTAGCTAAGTTTTATTAACTCCCTTTTCTTAACGCCCTGTAGATACAGACCCAGCACTGTGTTTTCACAGCATTTACTATGGTGTCTAATTTAGTCATCAGAAATAATTCCTTCCAGTGAGTATGTAGGGAGCCAGGATGTGGCAGTCCAGGGGAGTGGGTGGGCTGAATAATTTATTTCTCTCCTGAATTTGGATAGCACAGCAGTTGCACACTAAATTAGATTCCTGAAGCAATGATCCTAACGTAGGCCCAGTGATCACATGCATTCAGACCAGAAGCTGTTTAATGTTTCAAAAAACGTGTTAAGTCCTTAATTTTTACATGCCTTCTCTTCCCACCTGCCTGATCCTCCCCCAGCCTTGATGGCAACTGGAACCATCATTGAACATTTCTCAAGTGTTGAGCAATTGTATGGTTGCATTTGTGCACTGGGATTTCACTCTTCTTCTTTTCAGACTTGGAAATGCAGAAACACTTTCTGTAGAGATGGAATAGGTTTTGGGATAGGCTGACAGTGCCGTTTGCTTTCAGGTGGGAAACCTTGGACTCCTTTTCATGCTTCTCTTTTTCATCTACGCTGCTCTAGGAGTGGAGCTTTTTGGAAAACTGGGTAAGTCTCAAGCAGACCATGCTTCAATGTCAGCTGGTTGGGGTTTCTCAAAATCAGAACTCTTCAATAAAGGGACTGAATTATTTGATGGACTTTATTCTCCCTTATGCAAAATTGATGCAAGAGGAATTTCCCTCTAAATTGTTGTTGTCCTAACGGCCTAACAAAATAAAAGCAGCTTCCGTTTTCTCTTACATTCTTAAACATTTGCTTTTCCTGCACTCTGTCCCTGACATTGCCTTCAAGATTACAAGAAAAAAATTGTGAAAGTTTATTTACATCTCTTGCCATGCAGTATTGATCAAGAAGAAAGGCAGCCCAATGACATGCTGGGAGGATCCCCCTGAGCAACAGAGTTACGCTGCCTAGTATCCTGGGGCTGGGCCATCAGGGATTTTTCCATACTGATGGCCAACAGCCAACTATTGGGCAGGGTGCTGATACCATTCATTACCTGAGATCTTCAGGTTGTGAGCTCATATTGTTGATCTCAGAAGTGGTAGTGTGTCCTCCCCTGAGTGTTGCGCTCCCCTTGTTTTTCAGTGTGCAATGATGAGAACCCCTGTGAGGGCATGAGCCGCCACGCCACCTTTGAGAACTTTGGGATGGCCTTCCTCACACTTTTCCAGGTGTCCACGGGTGACAACTGGAATGGGATCATGAAGGTAACTGGGACATGGAGGCAAGGATCTCCTACTTGTGGGGAAAGAGAAATTCTGATGGGTGGATCTGTTCAGCAGAGCTTGGGCTAGCAAAGGGAAGGGGAACAGAACACAGAAGCTGGGTTGCTAGATAAGATCCCTGCTTGGTCCAGAGTCTCTCTCCCCACCATGTTAACTCACACCTTGGGCTCATCTAGTCCTAGAGACATCTGAATGAGAAAAGTGCCGACTTTCCTTGGGAGGAACAAGAAAATCATTTAGGCTAAGAGGGAATATCCACTGTAGTCAGGACTGTTATCAAAGCTGAGCACAGGGACATGTATGTTGGACATGGTATTCATCTGCAGAGCTACCAGGAAAGTACAAAATACTTGTTCAGAGGACAAGGAGAAAGGAAAGTTCTTTCATTACATATGGTGCTTTTGAGAACAGATGTGAGAAGACAGTACCAGCCTACTCATTTTTGGTCTCGCTCACATGTGGGGCTATGATGGCAGCAACATGTCATAATCTGAAAGTTTGCTTCATATGCCTTTGGATAGTTTTGCTCTGAAGCAAACAGTGTACGAACTGAAAGTGTCCTAGATTCTTTGGGGACCTCATTATGCCAAAAGATATGGGGTGATAGAAGTGTTTGCCTTGTTCTTTCTATTGGCATCAATGTTTTTTGACAGAGAGAACAGCCAAGCTTCAGTTCTTACTTTAGTCTTTTCTTCCTTCCATCATTCCCTCTCAATCCCAACTTCCCTTCAAGGATACCTTGCGTGACTGCAGCCACGATGACCGGAGCTGTCTCAGCAACCTGCAGTTCATCTCCCCACTGTACTTTGTCAGCTTTGTGCTCACAGCCCAGTTTGTCCTCATCAATGTGGTGGTAGCTGTGCTCATGAAACATCTTGACGACAGCAACAAGGAGGCCCAGGAGGATGCTGAGATGGATGCTGAGCTTGAGATGGAAATTACTCATGGGCTGTGCTCCCACAAGTCAGGCTCTCCAAATTCAGGACAGGGAAAAGGAGCAGGAACAGGAGGAGGTGGTGGTAGAACAGATCCTGAAGGACATCTGTGCATGAGATGTTACTCCCCAGCCCAGGTGAGTACACCTTTGAACTTATTAACCAGACGGCAGCAAGGAGCTGTGGGTATTAGCTGGGCAGCTCAGATGATTGAGGGCTTAGCAGTAGCAGAGTCTTCCACCTCAGGGTGAAAGGTTTGCTTTCAGCAGTAGACTTTTGAGTTGATAGGATCATGTAGGGTCAAGGCTATGACAGCAGTGTGTCCTGTTCATTGTCATCATGGTATAGGAACCTGAGGGCCAGCAGAGGAGAGATGGAGCAGATCAGCTAAAGGTATGGCAGGAGCAAGTTTGAGAGGAGATCTGAGGAGAAGAGTGCAGGAGAAATGGCAGATCCAGAGTGAGTGACTCCAGCAGAGCTGGAAGGGAGATGTGAGCACTGAAAGTGAGTGAAGACTGTCCCTCCTATTTTTTTTTTTTTAAATTGAACTCTGGCACCTTTACACAACGTGTGGAGCAAATGTTTCCCCCAGTGACCCTGTGCAAGTACCTGCAGAACAAGATGCTGCTCCAGATGAGTCAGGGTGGTGAACCCAGTCCCAAATTCACATGAAACTTGAAAGCAAAAAACTCGACATTCTTAAAATGATCTCTCCCATCCTCCCCCCTTTCTTGTCCCCTAGGAGAACTTATGGCTGGACAGTGTCTCTTTAATTATTAAGGACTCCTTCGACGGGGAGTTAATGATCATCGATAACCTATCGGGCTCCGTCTTCCATCATTACTCCTCGCCGGCCATGTGCGAGAAGTGTAACCATGACAAGCAAGAGGTAACCTGCGTACGAGGATGTGTGAGGGGACTCTTCCCCCCAGACCTGCACACCCACGTGCCCGCAGGTCGTCCCATGTGTGCTCCTCACTGTAGATTGTGTAGACAGTAGAGCTTGTTGACCTGTGTTTGTTATCTGTTGTGAAGTGCTGGTACTGCCTCTAGTACAGGCTTGCCCTCCTCAGCCACACGTGGATGTTTGAGGTGGTGGAAAAGTGAGACATGACAGGACACGGGTCAGGAGGGACAGAATGACCTGTAGAGAAATGACTATGAAGGCATCCCTTGGCAGCTCTTGTTTTGTACAATTCTGCAAGAAAGTCTAGGTTCAGGCTCATGTTGGACAGAGGACTCTAAGGATCTCACCCCAGTGAGATCACTTGGTAGCAATTCAGTGGGAGATTTAAGCTTGTCTTTTGTCCTCATTTTAAGCATGTGCTTGCTTATTCCCTATTGAGGTCGATCAGTTAAGCACATGTTTAAATGTTGAATAGAGTCATGTCTGTGAGTAAGGATTGGTTTGTGGTGAAAACCAGTTAATTAGTTTGAGCAAAAATTAAATAAAAGTGGGCACACTGAGGAAGTTCATTAGCTGACAAATGGGTTGTTGCTAAGAGCAGGACTAAATGGGTTATACCTGAATTGGTAGGTACTTTGGAAAACTCCTTCCTAAGCAATTAGTCTTTTCAGGTTGTGAAACTTGAGCAAGATAGTCTGGGAAGGGTTAGGTGAGTCACAGAACTAATTTAGTTCTGAAATAATTTTATTGTATGTAGGTGCTCTGATTTTGTGTGTTCAGACTTGTAGCAGTAGTGTGACACCTCTGACAGTAAGTTGGTACAGCAGTGGCAAACTTCACCTTCTCCTTCCCCATAACTGACTCAATATGTTGTTATAGCTTATAAAGAAACAAGGAAACTTGGGGAAAGAGCTTTTATTGGCAGATCATTCTATTCATGTTTGAAAAAAGTAGTATTTTGTTTGGTCTCAGATGCCTAGTTCTGATGCTCTGATATTTTTTCAGCTTCTCAGCTGTCTGCTTTTCCCCATTGCTTCCTTTAGAAAGTATCAAAATGCAAAACATTGCTGTAGTTTATCATTATTGAGACACTTCACAAATGAATTCTGCATTAATGCAACCAAATAACTAGTTTTCAATTAACTGCAATTTCCATTGCTTTACTTAAGTCTTTATGCTCAGCAATTGGTGCTTTCTTAGCAAATGAGATCTCCTAAGGCATTCCAGAATGATTGCCCCCAAGTCATTTGCGGTTAGTTTGCTACATTTGAAAACCTCGCAGATATTCTTCAGTATCCTGCCTACAAATGAAGACAACTCATTTTCTTACCTTTCCAGCAAAGAAACTAGATAGAAAAATCTTCAAATGCAACCCACAGGCAGAGCAAAGAATTTGATGTAATTATCACAACAAGAAGAATTATTCTTAGATCATACTTTCTAATGGCTGTTATAGAGCCATAAATTACTTTCAAAATTGGTATTTCAACACATCTAAAATGTGGAACTGAAAAGAAATTATCTATGCAAGAATGAGTTTAGGAATAAAATATAGACGTTTTATTTTGGATCATATGAGTCAAAACTATGCCTTAGGATTTTAGGCCAGGATTGATCATGACCTTCTCTTCATATTTCAAAGTAGAAAAAAAATTGAGGAAATTTCAATGGTAAATCACTATACGGAGTCATAGCTAACATCAGCAATGCACACAGTCATTAAATTAGAGTGTACTCTGCTACATCAATATATCCAAATGAGTATCGTTCACCGACTGAATTGTACAATCCCAGAAGTAATCAACAGCAAGTTACATAGGCAAAACTATTTATCTAGTCCTCCTAAGTGTGTGTGTGTTAGAAAACATCAGTATGCTTGCTGTCCACCCTATCAGCCATAAACTGCTCTTCTGACAAAAATCACATATTAGGCAAAAATGTCCCCTCAAATTTCATTGGTAGTTTAATTCATCAAGATGCTGAGCACAGTGTATGGACACAACATTTAAACGTATGCTCAAACTCATTATTGTGCTAACCTTTTGTGGCATTGAGCAGAAGTGCTCAGAGCCTTTCCCTATTACACTCCTGATACTTTATTTTCAAACTAATCATTTGTACAATTAAGGATTTTTGTAATCGTGGGTCTGTTTTTAAAGATATATCTGAAAGTAATTGTTTTCTAAGGGGTATGTGTGCATGGTTCAATATCTCAGGCTGACGTTCCTGGCAGGTTTCATGGATTGGTATCTAGTGTACAGCCCCTTCTCTCCCCACTGCAATTTAAAATATGTTTTTATTCCTCATCTTTAGTCAGCAGATTTTAAAATATACTACTGTAAGGGAAGCAAAACACCAAAACCTTTCTTTTTTCATAGTGCTAAACTCTTCTCTTGTCATTTCTATCCTTTCACTCTTGGGGTGGTTGACAGATTTCTGTATATGGATGACAGAAGTGTGTTTAGCCATGGTAGGAGTTTGTCAGTGAGCACCAGTGAAATGTATTTCCACACCTGCAGTTTATTTAGTCATGGCATTTTTTTGATTGTGGGTTTTGTGTAAATCCCAGGGTGGTCAGAATTTTCAAGCAAGTGGTTCAGTGACAAACAGACTGTTCTGGCTTTTGTTGAAATCCTTTTTTATGGATGGCAAAGGTAGTCACAGATGTTACCATGTCATGCTCACATCTTTGCAGTCACAGCTGTAAGGCTGTTTTGGTGTTGCAAGCACTTGGGAGAGTAATAGATGAGTACACACATTAAGTGGGACTGAAGGAAGACTGTGCTTCTCCTCAAGTTGTTGGTGACTGGTGGTTGTGTAGCATTACTGGCATAAGTTCATTGTGGGCTCTCTGTGTGTTTGTGCTCTGAGAAGCACTTATTGGTTTTGGACTTCCTCCATGGTTGAAGAGCACTGTGTTCCTGTGTCAGAATAATAGCTCAAATAAGGATGTCATTTGTCCACTTTATTTAAATCCAGCTCTGGTTTTCCATTCTGTTTGTTTAAAGTGCATTATCCCTCAGATGGAGACCTCTTCCAGTCTTTGGCATTGTCACAAGCCACTAAACTTCCAGCTTGAAAGTCATCTCTCCAAATGTTTCACCTGCTGTCATGGTGCAAGAGCTGTAGCTGCCTCTTGCAAACACAAACACATGGCCAGAAGCTGTCCCGACTGAAACAACCCAGAATACAGCTCTCAGGAGTTAGCTGCTGGTGGTGCAAACTTCTGGCACTCTAGAGACCAGTGATGGAAATCCAAGCACAGGAAGGACGGAGTAACCACTTAGCCTGGTAGAAAAAAACGCTTTTCAGGTGTTGTGAGAAAGAGTTGTTAGGCAGAGGGGCTTTAAAACTTGGAGGAAAGAGGATGGGAGAGGGGGACATGTGGTATGAAACAAGCCGAAAGATGAAGCAAGGTCAGGCATGGGACTGGAGCAGAGCTGAAGCACAAGAATGAGAAAGAAGCAGTGGTCAGACTTGCTTTCAGAAAGTAATAGAGCTCAAGTGTAGGTGTGTGGGAGGGCTGAGTTTAGAGACAGAGAACAGAGTGGAAGACAGTGTTAGGTAAGATCTTGGGTAGGTTAGAGGAGAGGGGAAAGGCAAGATGCAGGAAAGCTGGAGACAAACAAGGTTTCAGTAATGAAGGTAAGAGAATATGAAAAGCATGATACTGGCATGGACTGCAAAAGGCATGACTCTCCATGGAATGAAAGCACTTTCATGTTTAAGCAGGGCTGTCTGTGGTGCCTTCAGAAAGAGGGGTCCACTCCTCATCCCTCAGCAGAGCCAGCTGCCCTGTCACCAGCCTGAGGGACCCCTCTGCCTGCCTGGCTTTACTTGCAGGGCCTTGGGCCAGCTGTATCGCTGTGACAGATACAGGACTTGTTTCTCCTATTCTGGCACTAGAGGAGCATGGACTGGCAGCAGCCTGCTTGCAGATCATATATTTAACCTTTCTTAAAAAGTGAATTCTCCTGCTCAGCCCAGGTCTGGGTCAGGCAGTTCCTGATATATCCAAGGAATATAACCTAAAATTGGTCTTGGGTCTACAGGCTCTCACTTATCCACCATCAACAGTGTGACTGCTTGAAATGTGGGTGCCAGGCATGACCTGTGATAGCTCCTTTCCCTTCCTGCAGGTCCAGCTGGCTGAAATGGAAGCATTATCCCTCAACTCAGACAAGTCCTCTTCCATCCTTCTAGGAGATGAGTCAGACAATCAAAACTCTGCTCAGCTGAATCCTAAGGAGATCAAGGTTAGCCTCAGACAGCCATGGGCATCTTACACCATGTACTGTACTTATGCCCCTGCTCATTTCAGGTGCTCTGTATTCATCCAGGTGTCCCTGCTGAGGAATATAATTCTGGTCATTTTTCAACAGCTTCTCCATAGAGACATACTGTGGAGTAGGATTTGAGGAGAACAAAAGCATGCATGTATTTGAAAATTCTCTTCACTACTGTTAGTAACTTCCTCTGAATTAGTCAAAAGGCATTTTGGGCTGGAAAACTGAGCATCTCTTAGCTAGCTGGAAGTTATTATCAGAATCAGTTCTTCTTGAGGCTTTGAAAAGTCTGCTTTATCATCTTCCATTAAATTTCCCAAGGCTTTGTCCTCACTTATTTTTTCCAGCAGGATGGCCAGGACAACCCTGACTCCACTGGGACAGACAATGTGGGGGAATGCCTGCTTCCACCATCCAGCAAGGATGGCTCTGCAAACCCAGACAATTACCTGTGTGAAATGGAGAATACTTCTTTCAACTCAGTTCAGTCTTGGCTAAAGCATGAAAGTACCAAAGGTGAGCAGGGCTCTCATACCCCAGGTCTGCTGAAAGTGTGGGTTGGTCCAGCTCAGATTTTCCCCTGCTTTACTTCTGCCAGGGGGAGAGTTAATGTGACTTGGGGTTACACTAACAAAGAATTAGCTTTCAGTTTGTTCATTTGCTTCATGAATGGGGGAAGGAGCGGTTCCTTCATTTTTCTTGCTAGTTGTTATATCTTCCCTTAGACATGACTCTGAAATATTGTGAATGTGCTGATCTCCATTTGTAGTCGTGCACCCATGCATGGTCAGAAAAGAGTGGGCACAGATTCTTCTGACATACCAGCTGGATGAACTGTGCTCACTCAGCACAGAAAAACACTGCTGCCCCCTGAGACCAAGTAAAGGTTCAGGGAACAAGTAACACATGTCTGCCCTTGGTGGAAGTTCTCCAGTTCTACACTTGAGCATGCCCTGGTCTCCTGTGGTTCCCAGATTTTCCCAAACCATCACTTAATTTATCTCCCTTCATCCCTTGCCTTGCAGGATCTGGGATGAATGTTCTCTGGCAGTGATATATACTTGAATCAAGGCATTATAGCTCAGCATTTCTCTTTGAGAGCAACAGGAGAGCTGACCTGCTACCTTATGGCTCTGAGCTGTGTTAGGTCTTCCTGGTCTGGTAGAGGTTTTTGTGCAAAAAGTGGTATCCTTAATCTGAACACCAAATTGAGGCTTCTTGACCAGGAGTGCATGTCCTGAATATCCTTTCCTCACTGGACCTGAGACTTTGCTCAGTGTAGCAGTAGCAAAGGCACAAAATAAAATCAGAGGACTCTTCAATTTTTTTTTCTTCTATTTCTTTTCTCCTCCTCTTTCTTTTGATGCTGTGTCAGTCCCTCCTTGCCCCTTCTCTCCAGGTGCATCTTCCCCTCTGTTACCTGTACCAACAGAATTTTTCCACCCAGCCACTTCTGCCACCCAAACAGGGCCTGAGGAAGTCTCATGTCCACACAACCTTCCCAAGATCTCTCTGCAAGGCTCGTGGGCATCACTGAGATCTCCGGGCGTGAACTGCTCACTTCTCCATCAGGTGAGGAACCCACTTCTGTCTGCTGGGAAAACTCAACTTTCACATCCCACCCAAACAGAGGGGGCTGAACGAGGAGGAGGGCAGAGGAAGGAGAGAGGCAGCTGTATTCACAGGCTTGGTAACCTGGATCTGTAGGAGGAGCACAGTGGACTGCAGAATGAAGGAGGGTAAAGGGAGGAGAGAGGGTAGTATAACGAAGTGGTGTTGGATCTGGAGCTCTCATCCCATGAAGTAATTCTTTCTTCTGCTTTGGATCAACAAACAGTTTGACAACTGCAGTGGGCCCCACATGAAGATGAAATCACATCACTCTGTAGCTCCCCTCTGGGTCCCTGGCACTGGGTGTGCTGCAGATACCTGCATGCACAGCAGCCATGGTGTGGGCCAGGGAGGTGACAGCTGCACAGCATCCTTGGGTCATCTTAACACTGTGACTCCAAGTCATGCACCTTCTTGGTTGGAACAGGTTTCTTCCCACCTGCATCTTCCACATCCCTTTGTGCCCTATCCACACACTGTGTCCCTTAGCTCACTGTTTTGCCCTGCCCACTTAACTCTCACATCCCAGAAAGGTGCCATCTCTTTCTGAAAAGGCAGCTATTTCTCACTAACAAAAGAGAAGAATAAAAGCATTGGAGGGAGATCAGGTGTCTCTGGAGTGCAGAAGATGCAGAGATGAAAGCCCAGTAGAGATCCCTACTATTGTTCTTTGAAAATACTCCAAGAACATTAACAGGGGCACTCTATTTGATACAAACTATAAAAAAAACAACAAAAAAACCCTGGACGTTATCCAGCTATATAGGACAGACACTGTTAGCACAGTACAAATGTGTATAAATTCACCAAGGATAAATTTAGCCTTTGTCTGAGGCTTAGTTGTTGCAGTGTTGAAACTTCTGATTTAGGTTAAGACACAAAGAGGTAGAGCCTTTTAGCTGGCACACCACTAGGACAGAAGTACTGAATTGTTGTAAAGGAGAAATTTGTAAATTTCTGATTATTTGACACAGACTGTATTGAATAACTATGGAGACTGCTTCCTGTCCTACATGCATCATTCCCAGTGCAGTGTCCCAGTGATGATTGCATAGTGCAGACCAATTTTCTAGAAATAACTAAAATGTAACTTAACTAGATGAACCCTGATAAAAGGAAATTAAGGCTGTTTCCCTGTTCCTGCTAAGGGGACTGCACCTTTCTACCCTAAATTAAAGGGTAGTTGCTGCTAGTGCTGGTCAAAAGAACCGTGTGGCTTCTTTTCTCTCCCCAGATATTGCTGATTTTTTTAATGAGAGGAGGTCTATACAGAAGTCCCTTGATTCATGTCCAGCTGATAAATGCGTCCACAGTCTGTGTGCCAGGTTTATAGGGAAGCCATGAGGGAGGACCCACTGGAAACCTTTGCTCTGCTGCCTCCTGGACCATCAGTGCTCAGGGAGAGCATAGTGCTTGGTGCTTCAGGGCCTACAGACCCAGCATCCCTCCCCTTTGGTGGAGCACTTCACGTTGGAGGGGTAGATTCATCCTGAAGCAAAATTAAATTAGCTCCAAATAACGAAACCTTTCCTCCTCCTTCCTCCTCCCAGAAGGAAATCTCCATGGCAGGCTGCATGGCTGGTGCTTTGCAGCATAGGTTGGTTTATGGCTCCTTTCTCCAGTAAAGAAGAGTGAGAAAGGACTGGAGTTTTTCCCCTTTCTGTAATCGCGGCTTGTTTTCACACCCCAAAGTATCCCCAAAACCAATAAGGCAAAGTCTCTTGCCCGCTGCCCATCTCCTTCCTAAGAACTGTGTTTTCGTGCTCCCGCTCCCCAGCCCCCCGAGAGCGACCCGTCCCTGGACAGCCGGAGCAGCAGCTCGGCCGGCAGCCTGCAGACCACGCTGGAGGACAACAGCCTCAACCTCAGCGACTCTCCGCAGTGTACTCTGGACCTGCCGGTGGCCCTGTGCCCCGTGCCGGCAGCGGGCAGCCAAAGACCCGTGGCAGCCCCTCTGTCCCCCACCTCCCGCCTCCGGAGCCTGCGGGGCCGGGGGCTCTTCAACCTGCGGAGCCTGCACCGCCACCAGCGCAGCCACAGCAGCGGCGGCAGCACCAGCCCCGGCTGCACCCACCACGACTCCATGGACCCTTCGGACGAGGAGGGGGCGGGCAGCAGCCTGCGCGGGGGTGGCAACAACAGCGAGCCCTCGGAGACGCTGAGCAGCCTCTCGCTGACCTCGCTCTTCTCGCCGCCCCCGCCCGGGCTGACCCTGGTGAAGAAGTGCAGCAGCACCAGCAGCCTCCAGGCCAGCCCCTCGCCCCGCCGCCCCGCCGCTCACCACGCCAAGCCCTTCTACACCGTTGACCCTCGGGGCTTCCTCTCGATGCCCTCCTGGGTTACAGACTTCTGTAAGGACACCCCCTCGCCCAGGGAAGGAGAGGAGCCAGATGGTCCCGGCAGACTAGGGACAGGGGACCGCAGCTCCGCGCTCCCTTCCGAACTGGAGCTGGGCGACGGAGTCAGCAAGAGGAACAGATGAGGGTCCCGGAGGTGCAGGGAGGGAGCATTCGGCCGCTGGCATGGGAAGCATGTTTCACTAGCTTCTCCCTGGCAGCAATTCCAAAGGATTTGCAAGAAAAAGAATACAGGCAAACAAAAATTTATAAATATATATATACGTAAATATATATATATATACATATATATATAAAATAAATATTCTGGTACCGTACCTCAGAGGTGTGGGAGAGTGAAAGCAATACGGGAACAGTCCTGCCTGAGGGCAAGACCTCAACCATCACCCCAGAGACTATAATGACAAGAAAAGGCCATGGGGCTGGCAAGGACAGCACCCTCCAGCCAGGTGACTGCTACGTGGCAGCTGTTTAGTTATATACATATGTAGAGAGATCGATTTATTTATTTTTTTTACTGAGAGATTATGAATTTCAGAAAGTGCTAAGGAGGAACAAGAGAATGCGGGGCCTGAATAAGCTGCTGCACCAAACCATGAGGGTGGGGTGAAGGGAAGAAAAGCAGGGTGAGCAGCAAGGGAAGAGCATCTGGGGCTTGCCTTGTGTGTTTCTGGGAACTTCTTTATTGTCCATGCTTCCATTTCCAAGGTTAAAAATTATGGGCCAGATCTTCAGGGTGAGCATAAATTGGAAAAACCTGCTGTTGGTGTAAAATAGCAGAGTTCTGGCTTCAGGTGGATTCATGCTGACTTACAGCAGGTGAAAATCTGGCTCCAGCAACAGAGAAAAGCAAATAGCCATGGACCACAGGGAAACGTTTTGAGGGGAAAAGCCTTGCTTTGAAAGGAATGTGTGAACACTGCGGGCACGCTCATGGAAGGAGGGATGGAGGCTACATCGTTTATTTTTGTTGTTGTTTTGTTGGGTTTGGTTATTTCATTTTCCAAAGAAAGAAAACTACAAAGGGAAAAAAATTACAAGGGTCATGGGGATATTTGGAGTGGGAGAGACAGGGTGGAAGGGGGAGGTAAAAAGGGGAGAGGAAATTGAACTTTTCCCCTTTTTATTTGCAGTAATTGGGATATTTTATTTTAGAAGCCCAAAGGTGCAAAAATTATCCCTAGAGAAACCTATCTGTTATTTTTGTATCTATAGCTATATATATTAAAAGAATACAAAACCTAGAATATTAAAAAAGACGTAAAAGCAAAGGTGGCTTCAACAACACAAAACACAGTCAGTCCCTTGGCTGAGGGCTAAGCCTGTTCCAAGTTCCAGTAGGAAGAACCCTGCAAGGACATCCTTAGCTCAGTGGTGGTTCTGTCTCCTCTCTAGCGTCATCCTCTGGCATTTTCCTGGTTTGCACCAGTGTAGCTGGGACCAAAGTCCTAATCAGTGCCAACCATGGACACGAAGAGCAGCAAATATTGATTGAAGAGTGTGTGTTTGTGTGTGCCTGCCTCTGCAAGGATGCTGATGTGTGATGTGTCCAGGCTGACTGACTCACTAGCTGGAGAGATGGGTGAGAGGGACAAGAACTGCAGCTCTCCTTGTCTCTGCCTTGCAGGGCAGTGGGAGGGGGGAGGATTGTGGAGGGTGAGGGCACAACGACTCCTCAAACCATGACCTGCCTTAGAATCTAGGATTCTGTCCAGCATGATCCTCTCCCAATGTCATTGCAACAAGGCTTCCAGAGACTGCATGCTCCTTGCTTTTCCAGTGGTACAACTGTACAAGTCTCTTTCCTGGCAGAGCCAACCTGGATCTCCTCCAGCAGCAACTCCAAGGTTTTATCCCCTTCCCAGATTTGCAAGTGGGTAAGAAAACCAGCCAACCGAGGGGAACAAAGAATTTTGGATGTCATATACCACCCCAGGGACATTCCACTCAGGTGTGTCAGAGAAGACAGACTGAGAAGGGCAGCAGGGAGATGATAGCAGCCTAATGGAGACAGGAATATTTAGAGCACAGAGGAGAAGGAGCAGGGCTCCCTATCCCATTTTTTCTGTCAGACCAAAAGGGTCCCTGAGGCCCTCACAGAGGTTTCCCAGCTGGCATGCGAAGGATTGTGAAGAGGGCAGTACAAATGATGTTCTGACTTTAAAGCAGCTGCTGCATCTTACAAACCAGGGTTGCAAACGGCGAGCACATCACTTGGGACCAGCAGCCAGGAAAAGGATAATTGCTGTGTGGACTTAATTAATTTGCTCTGTTGCAAGTGTGCATGCTGACTGCAGGGAGGTCAGACCTGTGAATAGAGGACAGGAGAGCCTGGGTCCTTGTCCTTGCAGAAAGGGTGCAAGTACAGATTTATTAAAGCAATAATAAGGGTCTTTAAATGCTTTTTTTGCACTGGTGGTTCTTTGAGTAAATTGCTCCTTCTCACTGTCCCATGGGCAGAGAGGAGGGACACAACACATGGTTTCACATCCTCAGGGAAGGAAGTCAGTCCCTACAAGGCTGAACAATGAACTTGGGTTGCACAAGGCTTTGACCCAAACCCAAAGCTGCTTTGAAGCCAGAGGTAGGGCTTACCAAAAAACCCAAAGAGTTGAAACCCATCAAAACCCCAGACACTCCAATGCACAGAGTGCTCCTTGGAAGTTTGCCGTAAGAGAACACTTGAGGTGGGACTCCAAGCTGTCCTAGCAGTTGTACCGGCTGTGAAATGTTTCAACTGAGCAATGGGAGAAACATCAGAGATTGGTGGAGTGCTGGAAGTCACACCATTATTTGACCATGAGAGAAGCATGGCCTGCACTTGGGATAACTGGGAGGGAAGAAGGGTGAAAAAATGGTGGTGGTGACCTCGGGGTAACTACAGCTCCTTGTATGGATGTCTCTGGGCTTATCTTATTCCCAGTTGTCCCTGGAAGGGACATCCTTGTTTCTCCTGTGGTTTGGGACTTACCGCAGTCCTTCTGCTCTGCAGGATGTCTCCCCCTCACCTCCCAGCAGGGTCGTGCCACCTCACCCACCTCACAGCAAAAGGGCTTTTACCCTACGCTGTATGACTGGAGCTAAAGGCTTCTGGCTTAGGAAGGAGGTTGCCATGGAAACAGAAGACTAGGTTGTCCTTAAAGAATATTTTGTCTTTTAATTATTTACTAACTGTTTCAAGAAGAAGCAGGAAATGTATCCTTCGCAAAGAGGAGGCCAAACACTAAACCCCAGCAAGAACTTTGTGGTTTTTCCGGGGATTTCTGCAGCACTTCAGTTTGTGCAGTTTCTCCTGGCAAGTGCTGCCTTTCCCAGCTATGCCTGGCTGTTGGCACATGCAGAAACCTTTGTCATCACCCACCCACCTCCCAGACAACACCTGAGGGCAGCTTAAGATTTGCCCATCATCTATTCAGCCTCTAACATTCCCCACTTCCCTCAAGGGACTGTACTGCAGGCAGTTCCTGCCAGGTGCTCTCTGCTGTCGTTAGCCCGATATTGCTCTGTTTTGTCCTGCTGTCACACCAGCCTTGTGCCCAGCTCTCCCGCACGTTTGCCACTGACAGCAGCCCCTCTCCCTGCTCCATGCTGAGTCCCTCTCCAAGCTCACACCTCGCTGCCGTGTCCTGCTCTCGCTGCTGCTCTGACAAGCAAGCAAGGCATATTTAAGTCCTTTCACCTTGGCTCACCAGGTGGTTCCTCTACCTCTTTTAAACATTTTTCTAGTATTTTTTTTTCTTTCTAAGGCCTCCCTGTAAATTTTCCTCTCTCACTATGAACTCTGCAACTATTGATGTTCATTGCAGCTGCAGAGCAGAGCCTATCCCTTGTGCTTCCCACTTTCTCTTGAATGTGGAATCCTCAACTGCTCCAATCTGCCCATGGAAAACACACCTGTATTTAGTATTTTTTCTGAACCCAGAGACTCTGACTCAGCACAGCCAAATGAGTGATGCATACCACTAGGTGTACTTTTCATGGCTTCTACATCTTCATCTGTCTTCCTTCCTACTACCACCAAAAGTTCCCTATGAAATTAGGTATACAGGAATCAGTTGCCAGTGTGACCACTGTTTTCTTTCAAGGAAAGGTGGCAGGGTGGTTCGTTTGGGCTTTTGGGGAGTTTTTGTTTTGGTGGTTTTTGTGAGGCCTGTGTAAAGGAATGGACATCACCAGCCTTCTGTGAAATTCTTATGAGCTGAGCAGAACTTGGTGGGAGGGAACTGAAAACAGTATTGATCAAGAAAATAATTTTTCAAATAGAAGAAACATAAAGCAGAAAACCTTGAAGTGTTCCAAGGAATTTTGTACTTTTCCCACCAAAATGGCTCTCACGTTCAAAATACCCCCAAAGGGCATCCCAGGGGTATTGTGGGCTAGTTGGCCTCTGGTGACTGAATCCTCAAGACCCTGGGCCAGTTGTCCACCTGACAGGGCACTGAAGATGGGTCCCCAGACAGTGAGGTGCCTGCAGGAAATATGCCTTATGCACCCACTGTGAAATGAGAGCAAAAGTCGTCCTAACACAGGATCAGAAGCGGAGATTTATTTTTAGCCAATGTAACTAAAACCTCAATATTTATTATGGAAGATATGGAGGTAAGTGGCTTTGGTTCACTTGGGTTCATCACAAGAATTCCACAGGGACGGAAAAAATTAAATCCTGTGGATTTTTTAACTAGCTGTGATACAAAACGCAGTGCGCCTTGTAGGAAGAGCTTGATACCTTGGAAAGTCAGACACCTGGATGTCTGCCACCGGTTCAGTTTATGTATATGTGACCTGACTTTCCAAGTATCCTCTTCCCTGCTCTTCACGAATACTTTCACGATCTGCCTTGCTTCTCCTTTTTTCCATGTTATTTGTGTTCCTTGCTAGGGACTGGTTTCCAGCAGGAACTCACTATCTCCATATCTTTGAGTTATCACTCATTTCTTCCATCTCTTTTTTTTTTTAATTTTTTTTTTCTCTAGAACTTTTTCCTTCTTCTGCATCTTTCCAAGCCTCTGTTTACATTTACTAGGATCCTGTCACGCAGGAGCTGGAGCCAGCAATCTGCTATTCAATATTTTTGCCTCCTGGCCACTTCTAGGGCAGATGTGCTCACTTTACAAGGAAGGAGCTCTCCCCACCACCAAAACCAGCATCCCAAATGCTGGCTTGCAGCACACCTCTGCTTTTACTCCAACATCAACTGCAGCAGTAAGCAATAACAATCTGCCCTTCCCCTTGTGCCAGCAATGGGATCGCAAAGATGAGCCATACAGCGGGGTTCATTCTCAGCAGCGCTTTGTGTGTCAGCAGCGCTGCTGAGCATCTTTCATGCCTACGACATCAGTAAGAGCAGGCAGGACTCCATACCTCATGCAGTTGCTCCCATGGGCAGCTGGGCTGTTGCCATGAAAAGCACAGCAGGCTCCAGTTCATGCTCCCCCTTTGCTGTGCAGTGCTGTGGACACAGAGGAATACAAATGTTTACCCTTAGTGGTTTTGTCTGTAGTCACCAAATTTGACAAATACAGCTCTCCCTTTGCCTCATGGTCCACAGAGCAGAATGATAGCAGAGGGAGAGGCACGTTTTTTTCAATGACATTTTCATAGACCAGAGCACTTTTACCTTCTGTCTAATGCTGCTTTAACTATCTATATTATTTTGGAGAACTTTGAAAGATGCTGCAGCTGTGTTTTGTTGTTTTGTTCTGTTCTGCTTGTGTTTGCTGGAGCAGTGTCGCTGCACATAGTGCACCACACAAATGAAGCAGCTCTTCCTCTTTCATTCCTCCAGCTGACTCATCCTGGATGAAATTTTTGAACTGAACATTACCTGCTTGTGCTGACCACAGTGAGGTGGGATTTTTCATAGTTCTGCTGCCACAACTTCGTTTCTGTTCTTCTACTTCTTATTCTGCTAAGGCAATAGCACTGTTCGTCTCAGAGTCTGGCAGAGTATCTTCAAAAAGCAACCACGCAGCACAAGCAGGGAGGGCAGCCACCCTCCCTTCACTTGGAAACACTCAAGGGGGCTAAGATGTTGCTTCAAAACAAATGATCAGTGATACCATGGGCTCTGTGGATGGCAATCTGAAGAGAAACTATTTTTTAGTGAAACATCTTTAACCCAAGATTTGCTCTTAAATTGAAAACTGCCTATTTAGGAGAGAGCCACCCACACTCAAGGAGGAGAAGCATCATGCAAGAACTCAAGGTATGTGGTCCATACAAAGGCAAGCATTTTTATTACTCTGCAAGTCCTTGGTATAAGACTTGCTTTTGAGTTATTACAGCTTTGGAGATGAAGTACCAGGTGGACTTTCCTCTAAAACTACCACTGTCATCCTTAGCTGCATCTAATAATTGCTGGGATAACAATGAAAGAGGGTGATTCCATTTCTTCTTTCAATTACTTCACCAACACAGTTAATTTACTTTTTCACTTACACACTTCTTTTCTCACTTCTTTATCATAGGAAGGGTTCAGTTCAAGATGATCTACGCACAGAAGAACTACACATATTCTAATTAATAGTAGATATTTCTAAGAAGAAAAGCTGAGTGCAGTGCAAATGGGTTGGTATGGATAAAAGATCTGCCTTTGTGTGTATAATCCCTCTACATACATACAAGTGCCCCGTCCTTCCTGTACGTTAATATTTATTGGCGCAGATTTTTGAAATTACCTTACCTCGAATGTAGAGGTAATTACATGTGAGAGACTGTTAATCATCATTGGCCACTGATTAGTTTCTGCTGTTATTGTAAGCCCAAGCATAGGAAATAAATCAGAAAGGTAAAAAAAAGCAGGCACCAACAAACACCATGGCATTGAATAAAAAAACAGAGACTATTCAGAAAATCCCTCGGTGTGTGCTCAGTATTTATTTGTATGCTTCCATAGTCACTGCTGCTCTGAGTATGTGCGTGGGCGTATACCTGTTTCAGGGTGTTTGTGGCTTATAAACAGATCTCCCACTGGTCTCTTCTTTCAAGCATATATTAAAGCAGTAAACAGCCCAAACTGCTGACTCAGGACACTGCTCGCCAGCAGTGCCCACAGCACTGAGACAGGCAATGTCTGGGCAATGCTGTCTGCAACAAATTGCAAAGGTCTCTGCTTGCCCCAGGGTAGTGAGCCCAGTCCAGCCATGTACAGGGGCCTGGGACAAGGGGCAGCCCCAAAGTGGCAGCCTGAGGGGCTGGGCACAGCTGGGCTGCAGCCTGTGCTAGTCCAACCTGCCTCTGTGGGCAGGGGAAAGAGGGGCATTGGGTTGGCAGGGAGCTGCAGCAGATCATGTGGTGGGGCATGAGGGGATCTGGGGCTGTGGGAGCCACTCTGTGTGTGTGTGTGTCTGTGTGTGTGCACTTGCACTGCTGGGGACCAGCAGGACCCTCCTCATGCCATGTAAATTGCTACTCCATCTGCTAATCAGAACTGAAGCTCTGGCATTTCAGCATCATTTATTTGGTCAGGAACGCAAAGGGGCCACAGATCTGTGTCGAAACATTGAAAGACTCTCTCTTTTGGGCAAGGATGTTCAGGTACCTCCATGTGGGAAGCCAGGGAAATGGCAGCACTCTCTACGGTAGAAACCACCAGCGTGCAGAGCCCTGGCTGGGGTGGGAAAGCATGGCAGTCACCCTTGCACTGCTCAGATTTGGAAGTTCAGTTATCGTCTACCAAATGATGGCTCCATCCCAAAACCAGCCTTTCCTTTTAGGCCTTTTTATGTCGGGGCTCGGTGCTGCTCCGGCTAGCTCTGGCACTGACCCCGCATTTAAAGACACAGTTCAGTATCTTTCCCAATCCAGTGGGTCTGAGCCTTAGGCAGAAACGTGGCAGCGGCAAGGAAATGAAGAGAGGACTCCTGGGGGATTCAACTCCGGTTTATTTCAACTTCATAGGGAACCCAGCAAAAGCTGTTTTCCCCTCTGGGTTTCATCTTAAATACCAGGACCGGGGCAAGGGAGGGTACAAGCATGGAACCAATCCAGAAGGGTGGGGGAGTGACCCAGAACCAGAGGAACATTAGTAGAACAATACAACACATTAAAAAGGGATGGGACAGCTGAGACCCTGGCTAATCACTCGACAGCCTTCCTGGAATTTTCCAGACATCAGGGTGGGGCTGCAGAGTGATGGACAGGACTCAGGAGCTAGCTACGACTCAGGGGAAACTTAGTAAGACCCAAAATGCACCACTACATTTGTAGACACAGCATTTTAATGTCTATTTGTGTCCAATGGGCCTAGGTAACAAAGAGGTGAGAGGGCCTGAGGGGAATTTGTAGTAATGATGGAGAGAGCTTAGGATCTGGAGGAGAAGATCTGACTCCTGGCTTCATATGGATGATTGACCTTGAGGGATAGGACACTCCAAGTGTGCAGGTTTCTCCCCTCCAGCCTCACCCCTGCTTGCTGCTGCATTCTTCTGCTCTGTAAATACCACAAGAATCAATGCAGCACCTAACGTGGCATTTTGACATCTAAGGGAGGATTATTTTAGCAGGAGTGTATAAACCTAATTCATCAAAAGCTCAGAGTCAGCAAGCAGATGCCACTTTGCAGCCCCTGCCTGTCTCCTGGTGGCAGCCTCAGAGAGACAGGCCCCACGTGTGTGGAAAGCAATGGGGCTGTTGCAGCACTGGATGAGTCCAAGCATGCAGGTAGGGAGGGAAAGAGGCAGCCTGGCTGGTTGTTTTGTTTGCTTTGCACTGGTGATGATGCAGTGGTATCATTTTCGTGCTAAATGCTAATTTTCTGCTTTGCTGCCCTCAGAATAGCCTACATTCATATCCTTCATTGCAGCAATTAAAGGTCTGGGTGTTTGAGCTGAGGCATTTGTAATGAGCATGATTTTAATGAGTGTGCATGAGAGAGAAGGAGGAATGTGATTGCCTTGCTGTTGCTGTGGGAACATGTGACAGCCCGTGAGGGATAAGAGAGCCCCTACCCTGGTATAAGCATGCATCAGCTTCAGCTCAGCACTGAGCCAGGAAGCGCAGGTTTGCCACATCTTCCATTTCTCTGTCTGGTCAGGAATTGCTGTCTGACTTCAGCAAAACATTGGAACAAATCACCTGCTGCCCTGCCTCATGTTTATACCCCGTGATACCACCCTCCACGGTGCCACGCATAGGGCACAGAGAGACAGGCTGAACATCACTTGCCTGTCCCCTTTGGTGGGGAGGCAGGGCAGAAGGAGAAGGCCACACTGCATGTGCAAGAATTCCAGGTGTGCCTGTAGGCAGCAGGATGGAATTCCATAGGTCCCTGCTGTGAGACGGCATCTGAGACTGCTCTGCACGACTGGGCGGGAGAGTCCATTTGTGAGAGTGGTGGGAATGGTATTAGATGTAAGTACTTAAGCATTTACGCTGTTTGCCTAATTATAAAGCTCATCCTGCTGGGTAGGCTCACAAATCCACTCTTCAGCTGGCTTAAATGTCCCTCCAAAGGGGAACAGTGACTGTGTCCCTTGAATCCTTACTGCTTTGTGAATCCCCAGTGTGGCTCAGTGACCACGTCTGCAGGGAGGGGACCACCCTGCTGGTTTTTCCAGCAGAGCTGTACCACCCCTTGCTGCTGCCACAGCACTGTGGAATCACAGCAGGTAACATGGGGAAAAAAACCCTGAGTGGAGTGGGGAGGGACACTGGGGCTTGGTTTCACACGTCAAGAGATTTGTATGGGCAGGGATATCTGGAAGAAAGGAACATTTAGGGAGAGACCAAATTTGTATCAAAACTGCCACTGGGAAGGAAGCAGGGGATAACAGTATTTCTGGGACTCTACGAGCTTGTCTCTACAAGCTTCCTAGGTAATATTTCAGCTCCTTCTTGAATGTATCCGAATTCCTTTCTACATGGGCAGGGGGCACCTTCCACTTAGACCAGGTTGCTCAAAGCCCAGTCCAATCTGGCCTTGAATAATTCCAGGGATGGAGCAAGTCTGTGTCATTTCTCCATCCCAGGGCCTACTTCCGTTTTTTTGGTAGCCAGAGGTGGTAATTGCAGACAATACGAAAAATCAGAGGAGTGGCTGGTTTTGTTCTCTTCACCAGTTCAGAGAAGATCTTGAATCTTTTCTCTGGATCAGCCACCATTTCTCAATGCCTGTCCTGCTCCCACAGGTAAACTTCATCACAGACATTTGAGCACTTACCCTGTTTTTCTGGAGGTTTGAAGACTGCCACTGCTCTCTGGTCAAGTAGAGGGCTGAGTAGCCTTTGTAGTCAGTGGCGATCCTGGGCAAACAGCCCCCATACACGTACAGCACAACTGCACAGAGAGAAGGTGGGTTCTTTCCTCCACTGAGCTCACAGCCCATGCCCAGCAGGACCCTCTGCCAGGCCCCATCTGATCCTCTCTAAAAAGCTCCTTTTCTATCGAGGCTGGCACTCAAGAAGGGAGGATAGACAGAGTAGGCACAAGTGTGCCAGAGGTGTATGTTCATTGTTTAAAAAACAAACAAACAAACAAACAAAACCCCACCAAAACTGGTTTTGACCAGCAGCATCTGCAGGAAGCTGCTATTTCTCTTTTCATCATGGATAGGTGGACTTCCAGGGCTCAGGTACCTCCAGAACAGGGCAGGAGATGCTCATAGTGTGGAGTGAAGGGGCCATATTTGGACCTGCTGCACATCTCAAAAGTTCATGGCAGGGAGGGCTCCCCAATGCAGCGGAAAGGACCAGCAAGACCTTGGCCAGGGCAGACATAGGCTTGGACAGATAGGCAGTGAGCTCCCTCTCGCTCCTGCAGAAGCTTGGGTGAGAAGGGAGATTGCTCTCTCACACTGGCTGAGCTTTTTGCTGTGTACTAATGACAACACAAGGAGGAGAGGGACTAGAGATCAACAGCCTTGAGAGATTTCTGTTGCTGTTTAGGACAGACCTCTCTCTGTCTGTTCTTCTGTCTTTCCATTTATTCTGCACATCCCCCTTTTTCCTTCTTCCAAACCCTTTCCTCAAGCCCAGCCCTTCTCTTCCCTTTGTCCTAGTTCTGCTTGCCTTTTCAGTAAGTCAGGAATTAAATAAGCCTCTGTGGAGACATAAACCAAATAGTAGATTCTCCCTCGCCTCCCTGGCTAGGATATTGATGAAGCTGGAGAAAAGACATCTCCTTAGGATGCTGCTTTTATTTTATTATTTAGTCCAGCATGCACCAGGTCAGGATGTTGGGAGCATCCTTAGAGCCACGTGCATGCTTGCAATAAAAAAGCTCACTGTGAAGTCTCAGAGCACTCACATATCCAGGCACCTGTCACCTGAAGTGACAATAACCAACCCCCAGGCACTGCCCCACACACAGGAGATGGGGGTCTGACCAGCACCAGGGGCTCCCCATCACTCAGATGAGGCCCACCTGGAAACAGTAATAAAGAGGGGTATAAGGTACCAGCCTCAGGGTGTTTGTGTTTAGTAGATAATGAAGGAATCTGGGAAGCAAATTAGAGAACGAAAGATGCAGAGGAAGGGTTTCTCTGCTTTAGAGCATGCTTAGCTGGGGCTGTCCCTTGATGCTACTATCTTGTATCTGTGCTATCAGAGTAAATAAGCCTCCTCTTGTAAATGCTGACCTCAAGCTGTGTAGTAAATTCTGGTGCCAGCCAAACCTGTGTTCAGTGCTTGCAGTGGTGTATTCTTCTCAGTATGATGCTGTTGTATTGCTTTCACCACAAGCACCAAAGGCTGTGAGATGCTTTCCTTTGGGACTCAATTCCAGGTACAGTGCAGCATCTAGCCAAATTTCTTTTGTTCTCACTCCTCACATTTCAAAAGCAGCAAAGTTTGCTGTTATGTGTTTTGCCATGTTTTTACTTCAGAGCTGACATCTTCGTGTTTTCCTTTTTATGTTAATCTCAGGATTAAGGGAAAGCTGTGATAGTATGATTTGAGCTTTTAGAAATGTTTTCTGCTTTAAAATAATAATAAAAAAAGAAATTAACCTGCAATAAGCAATCCTTTTTATTTAGAACTGAATTAATGAATTCCCACTGCAATGGACATGTTGGGCATTAATATATGTATAATTATGCAAAACCATTGCTATGCCTCTAATGAAAATTAGATTCTACCACTGAGGCTGTGTTTGGTGATAGTGTATATCTTCATTTGTGCTATATTTATTCTTTTTTCCTAGCTGCATGACCTAGGATTACAGTTGCCATGGTGATAAGACAGTTAGTAAAGGAAGGAGTGAAGGGTAAGTTTGTGTGTCTGCCTGTGCTGCGGGGGTGGCAATCTCTGTCCCCTGTGCTGTGTCTGCTGTGTCTGCTATTGCTGGCACTGAAAAACTCTTGCACAAGTGATGGTCATTTTCTTTCCAGCAGTGTATGTGCATAACCAGGCCATGGGACTATTTTAGTAAGGTGGGGGAACTGATCCTTTGTGTACATCTTTACTTCTGGCCTTGGAGGGGTTTAGAGGTGGAATCTGGGGCTGCTGGTGCCAGAGTTAAACCTTCCACCTACCCTTCTGTATTTGTAGAGCTGCGTTTGTGATCTCATGTGCCCTGGGCTTGGGGCTGGAAGTACTGAGCAGATTTTAGAGGTGTGTAGCTGTTGTGAATTTGGCAGTGCTGGGTTAACAGCTGACCTCGATGATCTTAAAGGTCTTTTCCAACCTAAGTGACTCTGGCTCTATGAGTGGCAGCTTTGTCTCCCTTCAGCTGAGTTACATTACCAGCCCTTCTGTTGGGGTTGTGGCACTTCCTGCAGGAGATGCAGCATCCCCCAAACCTTTCCAGAGTCTGTGCCAACCTCCAGACCTGAACAACAGGCTCAGGAGTGCAAGGGATTCCTTCAGTAAGTAATTGATAGTTGAGGAGTCTGTCCTTGGTGCAGCTTTCTTTGTTGACAAGGAACACATTTCCCTGAGCACAACTGCCCAAACCTCTGTGTCTCTTTCAGGCTTAACTTGCCCTGTATGTGTGGGAAGCACTTTTCTGGCTTCCTGCCTGCCTCTTCCATCCTGCTCTCTCTGTTTTTTTCTGCACCCCTCCATCAAAACTGCCATCATCATTTGCTTTAAGCTCCTGGAATGGAATGCTTACCATGGAAACTCAGGCTGACCAGCCTTGGTGATTGCAAGACTGATTTAGGCAGATTTTTTTTTTTCCTTGCAATTGTCTATCTCAAAATAACTGGACTGGTTTTTTTTGTTTGTTTGTTTGTTTGTTTTTTTGTTTTTTTCCTCCCTTTTTTTTTTCTCTTTTTTCTTTTTTTTTCTTTTTTTTCTCTTTTTTTCTTTTTTTTTTCTTTTTTTTCTCTTTTTTTCTTTTTTTTTTTTCCCCTCCCTGAAAGAGCAATGGCTGCTATCACCAACAACTTGATCCTCCCAGAAGCAGTGCCTTAGACACTCTGTGAAGCTTTGGGTCATGTTCTTCTCTCAGAATGTTATGGATTGGCATATTAAGGGCTAGTGAGTAAGTCTCAGGCTTCCATCAATTGGTTTCTGTAGTTTTGACTATCTCCTTGGACTTGCTAAACTTTTAATTAGGTGTGGATTTTTCCCCAGAGGTTTCATAACTTTGTTTAACAAAAGTGTTTTAAAAGTCTCTCCTCTCCTGCCCTGCCATGCTTTGCGTTTTTCCTCAAGTAAACTCTGCCTGTTTGCAAATTATCAACTGTGCAAGCACCTTAATGCTGGCAGACTGTGCTCTCTCACTCTCATGGATGGGGTAAGGAAAATGAGCTGCCTGACAGGGACAATCCTGTGCTTGTACTAGTCTGTTCCCTTGAGGAAAACCCTTCCAAGCCACTGACTTTTGCTGGGGCTCTCTTCATGTGCACTCACCCTCTCATCCACAACAATTAACATCCATCAGTGCCTGCAAAAAATGCCTGTGCTTACAGAGGACTCCACAGCTGAGGGAGAAAGTGGACTCCTCCAGCAGCGTCTGTCTTCCTTCCAAACCCCAAACATCATGGGGCTGAGGGCAGAACAAACCTGTGGGACTGCTTAGCAAAGTAAACTTGCTTGCATCTGCCCCAAACCACAGGGCTCAGCAGAGCAGGTGCTCAGCTTTCCCCTTGAGGACTGCTGTAAAGTGATGTTAAATGTAGCTGGAGATCAGGAATGTGATTCTGTGTGCACAGCCTGGAAAAGCAAGGAAGAATAGAGAGGTACACAAGGGGATGTGGAGCTCAGATAAACAAGAAGGAGCAAAACAAGCTCTCTCACATTTTTAACTCCCCTTCCTGAGATGAGGAAAACAGGATTCTCTTGGGAATCCCTCTTGGCTAACTCCTGCTTCAGCTGTGCTGTATCTCAAGATGCCCTTGCACAGTAGGTACAAGGCTTGGCAAGTGGAGCCAAGCAATAATGAGGGGTGATGGTTCATCTGGTTTGGAGGTGTCAGTGAGGTTAAATCAGCCCCCACCCTGCATCAAAACTGCTCCTCTGTGAAGGGCTTGGTCGTTCTCATAGAACACTCCTCTCTGAGGAAACAAAATCGTAGAAGACTCCATATGCAGACTGGACACACTTCTTGGGAAGTCTGCTGCCTTTCTGGAGTCTGGGTTAATGATGTGAAGAGAAAGCTTCCTACCCTGATATGGCCCTTGGATTTTCTTCCATTATTGATTTTTCAGGTAGGCAGTGATCAAGTTACGAACCCAAGGGCAGTCAAGAGAGAGGCCTTGGGATGACTGCTTAAGGGATCAGGAGCACAAGTAGCATTCTCATCTGTCCTTCCAGTTGCAGGGAATGATGAGGGAAGAAATGGGGAAAGCCAGCAGATCAGTACAAGCCTGCTGTCACTGGCAGAATTTTTGGATTTTGATCATAGATCGATTTACATAACACCAGGCCTGCTGGTGATAGATACAGTACACCTGTTTCAAAAGAGGGAAAGGATCTTTGCACAAGAGTTAATCAGATTTGTGGAAAGAGATTTAAACTACCTTAACGATGGTGACAATAGGGTTGGGTGTTTATGGGTCAGAATCAAGGAGAAGGTCAAGAAACCAAATAAGTGCTGCTCGTGCCTTGGGTGAGTGTTCACTTTGCTGGGTAAAAAACTTGCTGGATGACCAACCCCAAAGCATGCTGGTGAATGGAGTTGCATCCAGCTGGTAGCCCCTCAGCAGTGATGTTCCACAAGGCTCGATACTGAGAAATCTTCACCAGTGACCTGGATAAGGAGTTTGAATGCTCCCTCAGTCAGATTGCAGATAACACCAAGCTGGGCAGAAGTGTTGATCTGCTTGAGGGAAGAAAGCACTAGAGTGGGATCTGAGCAGGCTGGAGAAAAGGCTCAGAAGAGATCTTGTTGCTTTCTACAACTACCTGAAAGGAGGTCATAGCAAGACGGGGCTTGATCTCCCAAGTGACATGAGGAAATGGCCTCAAGTGTGCCAGGGAAGGGGTAGATATGAAATTAGCAAAAATTTCTTCACCAAAAGGATTCTGAAGCACTGGAACAGGCTGCCCAGGGAAGTGGTTGAGTCACAGTCCCTGGAGGTATTTAAGAGACATGAAGATGGGCTACTTGAGAACATGTTTTAGTGGTGGACTTGGCAGTGCTGCATTAACAGTTGAACTTGATCATCTTAGAAGTCTTTTCCAACCTAATTTATTCCTTGATCTCAGCTATGAGATGAAGCTTGCCAAGCCATGATTCTCTTGCAGCCAATGTCTGAGGCAAAGGGAAATGCCCAGGAAAGACAGATTTATTGCATGACCCCTGGAGTACCTGGTTAATGAATTAGGTTGCCTTCTAGTAGGGAAGTGTCAGATGATAAGTCCTTCAAGGGGAAGCCTCTCAGGTTTATTTGTGCTGTGGGTCCAGCCCAGGTCAGCAGTAGAACAAGTCATCAACACTGGGCTGAGATTTGGTAGTGGTCTAACAGCTTTGTGCTTTGGTTTAGATCTGTCAGTGCCAGGTCAAAAAAATCTATACAGTATTAAGCAGTGTCTTCATCAGCCTCTGACTTTTGTACCTTCCCCCTTAGCCTTCTGCAGGGCAGTATCGAGGTGAGTGAGATGTGTGTGTACACACAAACTTGCAGTGCCTCAGCCAGCTGGGTATAAACAGAGGGCTGGAGGCAGCCTGGGTGCTGTCAGGCTGGCCTCTTCTCTGGAAGAAAACCTGCTGGAAAAAAATTCCAACAGGTAATCTTGTGATTTCTCCTCTTCTTCTTCTGTAAATATTCAAAATAAGCATTTAAAAAGGAGCAGCTGCACAGGATGAATACTGAGTTGTCACTGTCCTTCCAGGAGGACAGCCTAGTCAGCACCCCAAAATCCTTCCCCTCTCCCCAGCCCCCTGCCACCTCTGTGTGCAGCATCCTCATGCTGCCAGGGTTCCATAAAGAGCTTTACAGGGATGCAACAAACATATGCTGTGCCTGTAATCCCAAATGAACAAGTCAGGGGCCTAAGGACAGAAGCTGCTACCAGTTGGACTGGTGCAAGGTGTTGATGCCGGAGGGGATTGCGTTGCCATCAAAAGTTTGGCCTCTTGGAGAGAGGAGTGGGAAATGGGGTCAGAAGAGGTTGCCTGACTTTTTGCATCTTCAGACATCAATGCAACAAGCATGGCTTTGTCACAGTCCTTGTGTTCAGTTCTCACGGCTGCCATCAAATGCAGGCAGGTCCCATTGAGGGCCAACAGGTAGCCAGGAGCTGTGGATGGAGCTCTGAGTGTTCTGTGTGTTTTCCAGAGAGATGAAAGAGGTAGCAAATTCTCCTCATTGCAGGATGAAAGGAAATAGTGGCACACGGGAGGATGCAGCTGGCTGATGAATTGCCCACCTGCTTTGTAACTGCAGTGTTTGCAGGCAGGTTAGCAGACACAGAACATATCAAAGAGGTGGTAACTTGGGGCCTGGGGATGTTTTGGTGTTTTATTCTGTTTATTTCAAGAGCCATGAGATGTTGTGATGTCACTTTACATCAGATGCCTGTACTCCCAGGTTGTCCCAGGTCATCAAGTTTCTTCTAGGTTCAATTCTGGGCCAGCATGGATATCATCTCCTTACCCTCATGGGATGATGGGGGACGTATGTTGTTTGAGAGCTGCAGTGAGTTGTCAGGAAGGACAGGCTGATAACTTGTGTACTTGCTTTTGCATTTCTATTCCTTCTTAGTCGGCAGAAAAGAAATAGTTGAAATATCTTGACCCGTTGGTTTTTATAGTGCATCCTTTTTCCTTATCATGTGGAGAGATGGGAAGAAGAAAGGGATGCAGAAGGGACAGATGGAAAATAATGACTGCAGTCAGTTTTGGTCCTCTTTAAATAGCAGTTTGCAAACGAGGGCAACTCCTGTGGCTCTACTGTCTCATGAATTTGTTTGTGATTTGAATCACTGATCACTTTGCTGCTTTGTTTTTAAAAATTGGAATAACGTTAAATCCATGTGAAAGATAGAAAGCCTTTCTTAACTCCAAAATCAAGGAAGAGAGTTCAGAACAACCTACCTTGCAATGTAGTAATGTACCCTGTAACCCTTGTACTCACTGGTAGTAAAAGTGTTCAACACCCTGAGACTCCTGCTGAAAGCAAATAATTTGTGCTTACACATTGATGGATGTTGGGAGCATTTGATATCTCCTTTCCTGTATCCTTTTAAAGCTCCTATTGTCTTTGTTCTTTGGCTCTTCTGTCTCAGGAAAAATTCTAGAGGTGAGCTTTTCCAAAAGTGAGAGAGAAGCAGAACTTCAGCTCTCCCTATATCAGCCTCTTTGGCATGCCTTAAAGTACAGCACCTTTTTCAAAGGACATCTGATTAAATTAAAAGATGGCAAGCTTGGAACCAAGCTCCAGATCATTGCTAAGTAAAAAGCATGCTCTAAAACTAACTCCCTGTTCCAGCACACCACTGAAAGCGAGACCTCTGCAAGATCCATTTGTGCTGGGTGTGTGAGAGCTGACTGAGAAAATCCAGATATTTCGGAATATGTAATATTTACTGATATTATGCTAAACTCTATGCTTCAGGTCCTTGGGCAATTCCAATTTACAGGAAGCCTGATAAGATTAACACAGAAGATCGGTGCTTTTGCATCAGTTACCTTCTCTGTAGCATCAGGTCGTGGTCACAGGAAGACCAAACTGTGTGAAGGGTTTGACCTGGGATAGTAGAGCCATGTTTTGCCAGGGAGCTGCATGGCTTCTTCCCTTCCTCCTGCCTTCCTTGTGCTTCCTGGAGATGTTTACAGGAAGATGAACTGAACTGAGGTTGGCTGATCCATGATAAAGCTCTGACCTTCCTGTTACAGATGAGTGAGCAGCTGACAGAGTAAATGGAGATCACAAGGTTGCAACCTCAGGTTGGATAATTTGTACATCTCCCCTTCAGGGGCAGGTTGGGGTGACTGGAAAGGCAGGGAGAACCCTTTTTGGAGGTGGAACCTTTTTTTTTTTTTTTTTAACCACCTCTCAGCAGCTCCCTGGGAACCAGAAGCAGCTTCCATGCTGGGGTACCAGGAGCATTTCAGAGACAAGCCAAACTCCACCAGCTCAAAAAGCAAACCAAATAGTCTGTGTTTTGGGATAGCAGCAATTCAGGAGGAGAATAACTGGATATCAGTAGCTCCATTAGTGGGTTCTGAAGAGTGCCTGTAATTATGTCACACTAGTGAGGACAGTGCAAGGTGGGGAAGAAGGGAGGGAATGGAGATTTGGGTGGTGAGAGCAGATATAACCTGGAGTGATGATGTGGGAAAGAGAGCCTGTGGATCAGCAAGGGATTACAGCTTTATTAGCCTCTGGATTAGTGGCCCAGGGCCAGAGAGTGCAGAATAGACTGTATTGAATTGTTCCTTATCAGTTGGGGCTGACTGACTTGTGTCTGTCCCAGTAAGCTCCTTGGCCGAGGAGATATTTTCTGTGTTCAGGATGGTGTGCCATAGTAAATAGCTTGGAAAGGGATGGCTTTTAGGAACAAGAAAACCAACATGGAGATGAGAAATTATAAGAGGACTTGGAGGTGAAAGAGTCACACAGCAGTTGTTCTTCCTTGAATTGGAAGGGCTCTCTTACTTCCAGATAAAGTCTCTCAAGACACAGCAGGAGATCTCCAGTCTTTGGTTGCAATATTTTATTCCAGCACCTTTCCGTGTTCCTATTTATTCTTTAAAGGTGAATTCACACTACTCAAATCTACTTTGACTAGAGGTTTAAAATGTCTGGGTATACAATTTTAACCACGGAAAACAGTCGCCTTATTGATATATCTGCGAATGACGAAGAGAAACAGACTGTGTAAAGGAAAGAGCGCAAATATACCTGCAGCTGTCAGGTAATGGTGCTGTGAAGCTGGAGGAGGCAAGGACAGAGATGAAGACAGCAGAAAGTGATATTGCTTCAGCAGGGCGTGCACCTCACTGTGTGCCAGTTCCTCAACAGAGAGGAGTGTCGTGACGAAACGCCAGCCCAGGTATCCCATTTACTTCTTGCCATTAGCTATGCAACATTCTCAGGGAAAAGGACATGCAAAGTGGCTTGCCTGGAGAGCCTCCAGTTGGGAGGGAGCATGAATAATACTTTGTGTTTCTACTGGCTTATGCTTCTGCAATCTTCTGAGCCTGCTGAAAGTGTAAAGAGGCAAGGGGCTATCTGTAAGAGGAGTTCTGGCTCCAGTGCTGTGATAGGCCATTAGAAGTGCAGTGTATTGTAAGATAAAGGAAATTCCCAATGCAGGGCTATTACCTTTGCTCTGTGAAATAGATTTAGGTTCTACTGTATCACAGGTGGTGTTACACTAATGTTTTAAGCCTTTATTTGCAGATGAAAACACCTACATGGGAACCACTTATAATTCAATGAACTTTGAGGCTTGAAATGGCAAATCACCAGAATTAGTGCTTTTCAGCAGAGCTTACTCCCCCAGACATCTATCATCAAAGATTTCTGAATAAAATTCTGGGCACTCAAATACATGAAATTTGTTATGATGCAAATAATTGAGAGCTGGGCACTTGAAAGCAGTGAGGACAATGAAGAGCCACCTAAGAGCAAGGTTCCTGCCTGTAACATGTGTTTTGTGATGGAGAACGCAACAGAAAATTTCTATGCGAATAACACCAATTACCATGATAGTTTTGGATGAATGCAGTGGCCTGTCAGCCACAGACCCCCAGGCTCCAGAAGCTAGAAGAGGTCATGCACCTTAACTGGCCAATGTGATCCACAGCTGGGAATACAGTCCCACCTTCCCCACAATCACACTGGCATAGGAGGGACTTCATTCTCATCATGCTATTAACCACATATTTAGAGTAAAAAGCAGCCACGTTCTGGAGCCTGACTGGCCTCTCCCTGAAACTCTGCTCAGTGCTCCTGGCCCAGCAGAAGTGTTAGAAGCAGTTTTGTGCTCAGGCTATGCTCATAACTGGCTCTTGAGAAATATTAATCTTCACCAGACTGCAGTGATTGATGCTATGCTTTGACTTCTGACTTTTGAGGAAATGCAGATGATTCAGAAGTGAATGTGATCATGTACTGGGTATCACCTGGGCCCTCTCTAATGCTAACAGACACATTTTGCTGCCAGAGGTATTATACTTTCATTTAAAGGTAAACTCATTGGCTGGGTCGTTAGTGATGCCATTATATCTTCCCCATGAGTTTGAATGCAATCCTCAATGTTCCTCTGAATTTCACCTAGCAAGAGTGGCATTCTGCTGACTTGGCATTTGTTCTGTAATCCAACTAGAAGGGCTGTTTTTCATTTTCCCCTCTCTGACTTTCCCATATAGTTTTATTGTCTGTGGTTATACAACTTAGTTCTGAAGTGAAGCCAGCTGTATTTCAGCTAGATGAATGATCGCTATATAATATGCATATATATGGCCACAAAGCACTTTGGATAAAAGATGCTAAAAACCATAAGTTATTATTTTGCCTTTTCCTGGGTTTTGCTTTGTCACATATTATTTAGTAACTTTACTGAGGTTCTATCTCAATGCATTGCTGAATTAAGTGTTCTGAACAGTTTTGTGACTGCTAGTGTGTTTTATTAATTGCCTTTTACAGGTTGTTTTTCCATCTGTTTTTAAACTCCTCGTTTCACAGACGTAATGAAAAACAAAAGTTTTAAGCTAAAGTTTTAGTCACCAAGGCAGGGAGGGAAAGAAAGCTCAGCAAAATATTTGGTGAATCTTGAGCTCAGTGTTGGGGATGATGTCATAGCAGAGACTCCTCACAGAGGTTGTTTAGGGTACAGGAATAATAACAGAGAAGGAGCACAATGCACGGTGTTCCAGGAAGGACAGAATAAGCTGGTAACCCATCTGGGTCTCTGACAACTTCTCAAAGAAGAGTTTTGTACGCTGAGATTTGTTCTGACAGCAGTGTTTTGAAAATGTTTAGGACCCTTGCCATCACATTTCTTTTAAGTCTGATTGCCTTATGTGACACATTCTCAGCTGCTGTAAATTGCTCCCCCTTCATCACTCCAGTGACATCTTGTCGGTGTATGTCAGCAGAGGATTTGCCTTCTATTTCCAGACACGTTGCCTTAGCTAGGTTGGGATCTCACCACAAGTCATTATGAGCCTGATGAGAGTATGCTGAAGGGAAGACATAGGCTTATGGTAGGTTGTGGTGAGGACTGACTCAGTAAGTGGAACTCATCTATTTTGGATTTATTACTAATTCCAATTTTTCTGTATGATTTTTTTTGTCTCAGGACACATAATCTCCTGAGACAGAAAATCTTGTAGCTACTAAGACCTCTGTGCCAACCCTTTGTAAGAATTGGGATGATATTGGTTCTGATGTACTGGCCAGAACCCTTGTAAGAAACTGCACTCATCCTTCCAGAATTCCCTATGTAGCCATTTAACACTCATCTCTGCTGCTTGTCATAAGGTTACTGTGCAATGCTTACCTGCTGCAGTGTTTTATCATAACTCAGGTATAAGACTTTATCTGTGGAAAAACCTTTTGAAATGTCCTTTGGTATCCATTAGTGTGAAATGTGCCATAGAAATGTAAATCATGTCACTGGCTGCCAAGGAGCACCTGGCCTCCAAAGAGTGTCCTACTGCATTACTGAGCAGCAGGGAGAGGAGGCCAGCAGGGCAAAGCAAAGGAGAAATGGAATTATTCTTTTCACTTAGAGGACCCTTACTGGCATGATGGCATTCAATGCACTCCTGGGACTGGAGAATCTGAAAGCAAGGGCCATAGTGCTGCTCAGCCAGTGGACTTGGAGAATGCACTGTTGCCCTTGCTCCTGTGACACGGCACAGGCAGTGCTCTGTCACGTGGTGGGCAGCTTGTTCTGCCCGTGGATTATGATTCCCACAAGTACGGAAGTGTTTCACTCTCTTGACTTAGAGGCACTGTCTTACAGTCTTAGGATCTGAACTGGAAAGGCTTCCCTTCACTGGTAGCACCAGGGAGTGCGGTGCTGAGGCTCCCAACATGGAGCAGTGGGCTCAGGCACACACTCACTAATCATGGCAGTGTTTTCCTTTGTTAATCCAGCCCAGACTGAGCTCATCTGACTGCACACAAGAACATCAGTGTGTCTTCCAGTCTGCAAGGTAATAATTCCTTCTGTGTCATTGGCTGACCTGCCCAGGTAGATCAGGTATAAACCTCTGATACACCTTACAGTGCCCCTCTCCAGGCCAATGATGAGCCGTCACATCTCCTGTGATGATCCAAACGCATCTCAACGCTAGATGGTTGGTGTTATAAAACAATGGAGAGCCAGAGTTTGAAAATTTTATGATTGAGTTTTTGATGCATTTTAATCAATTGCCAGGTTGCAAAGTT
Organism: Brachypodius melanocephalos; assembly: GCA_013398615.1. Taxonomy (NCBI): domain Eukaryota; kingdom Metazoa; phylum Chordata; class Aves; order Passeriformes; family Pycnonotidae; genus Brachypodius; species Brachypodius melanocephalos. Next base: position 3,199,920 of record VZSR01003524.1, on the reverse strand, counting down.
CAGACTGGGACATCTCCTAACCCATGCTAGAATGCTCTGAGTAATCTCTGTAATAAGTTTTAAAAAGACATTTGAACTTTTTAAAAATTTTACATTATCTTCATCCAGTCTGAACTCCAACTTATGATATTCACCAAGAAATGTTACTACTGAGTGAGCCTTTGACAAGCTGCATATTTCCATGAATGATATCCTATTCATATTCTTCCACCATATTTTCATTTTTGGCTGACTTTAGGTCAGGTGGGTAGATTTGCTTCTTAATGCTTCAAGGATTCAAGTGCAGATATTAATTTTATCAATATGAAGTGCTACAGTCTACAGCAATTCTGGCCATCACAAGGATTATGAACTGAGGTTATTCGCTCTGTGGTCCCAGAAAATAAATCCTAATCTTCTAGGGTAGACACAGGCTTCAGGCTGTCCTTAGGCTAAAGGAAATATGTTCAAGTCTTGCTAAATGGAACATTTCCCAGTGACATTGGGAAAGCAGAGTGGACTACTTTGCCTTCATAATCACGTATGTCTTGAACCTACCAATGCCTGCATGTCAGAGGGGAAATCTGCAGGTCTTTAGGCAAGACTTCTGATCCATTCAGCCATGCAAATATCTCCCTAATGGAGTTTGCTTGAACCTTGAAAGTGGGAGCTCCTAAAAATGCCTGATGTCTAACAATTAAACTAATATAGATGGGGACAAGTGCAGATTACACAATGAATAGGGATTGTTCACCCCATTAAAACTCAGGCTTATCAGAGAAGAAGCCTCTTCCCTTGGCAAAAGTGTTTTCCAACAATATTAGGCACATCCGTCTTACAAGAAGATGTCACAGCTGAGACAGGATTTGAAAATATTATTTCTGCTCACATATGTGAAGCATGTCATATAAAGATTTTGGTGCATCTGCAGTGTTTGCTCACTGATAAAGCTACACAGATTATTTAGCAAAGGCTGTTACACTCTTGCTAATACTGTATATGCTTCTAATATGTCAAGTGCTATTAAACAACTCTGGTGTTGTCAGACACCAATTTTTATGAGAGCTGCAATGAGATACTCCTAATCGTGTGTAGTATCATCCCTCCTTGTCAGGAGAACATATTGTGCTTCTGAAGTAAACATTCCTGCAAAAGTGGAATACTGTCTTATACTTTCTCTCAGCCAGCTGGCCTCTATGACTGCACAACTGCAAGTGTACATGTACATGCAGCAGGGAGAATTGGCAATGCCTATGTGGTAATGATTTTAACGAGCTTTGCATCCAATTTTGAAGCATCCTAAATCTCCTCAGTAACAAAATCCATTCTCTTGATTGTTTGTTTGCGTGATACGTGGCCAATAAACAATATTTCTGGCAATTGAAAGCTGTTTTGATGAAAGGAAACCCTAATATCAACTGTGCTGTTTACTTTTAGCAAATGCTTCTTTCTCAGGCTCTGTCTGATAAGCGACTTGGCCTGGAAGTTCAGTTTTGCAAAAATCCTTGAGGTATGCTGACATGAAGCATGACTTCAGATCAACTTAGGAAATGGGGCTTTTTGAGTATTTACCAAAGCCTCTTCAGATTTTTGTAATACTTACTGCAGACCTTAAAGGTAGAATTTTTCAGAGCATCTGGAACTTATCTAACTTTTCTCATCCTGTCCTGCTTAGCTTTCCACAGAGGAAGCTCCGGACAACAGCAAAGCCTCCTTCAAGACCCTATCCAAAAATTGTACCTTAGGTTGGTGGTGCTAGGCTATGGAAGAGGGAGTGATGTTCCCAAACCGTATAAGCCCTGTCTCTTGGATTACAAAGCTGGCAGTTGTTCAAGCTGCACTTTTGCAGGCAGATGTCAAATTCCAGTAGCCGAACACATGAGTCCAAGCTGGTTATATCTTCTCCTAGCACTGTCTATGAATTTGGGGAGCTCTTGCTGAGCCCTTCTCCCTTGACATGAGAATACTGTGTTCTGCCCAAGAAGTAGTGGAGGTTGTAAACAACCTTAACCCAGTTTTACATTCAATGGAATTAATGTCTAATTGCAGATTTCCCAATG
>VZSR01003524.1:3158701-3197781 GCA_013398615.1 Brachypodius melanocephalos | reverse complement strand
CTCCTCCCTAGCAGATACCTTCGTTCAAACCAAGACACGTTTTGGTGCCCAACGTGGGGCTTGAGGGCACTGAGCAAAGAAGGGGGAAAAAAGGAATAACGGTCCTTGAGTAGCCTAATATTTTTTTGTGTGTGTGCTGGATATAGAAGCCTTGTTCAGTAACACCATGTGGTCTAGCTTACCCTGGTTCAGGTGGCACGTAGTCATGGGTATATTCCTCCCATTTGCAGACCCTTATCTAAACATGGGCCCTGTAACCAAGGCTACTGCTGCTGTTATCCAGTTTGTTTTATTGGTCGATAAGGTGAGGAATTCATGGATTTTTAACTTCCTCTGGAAGACAGGAACATGGATACACATGGATATATAGCTATCACACACCGAGTGTATGGTTTTGGGGTTACTTTAAGAATGGCACTTTTTTTGAGGAAATGACAGTGGGTGAAGTTTTCTCCCAGCCCTTCAACCAGTTCTTTGTGCTTACCCCAGCAGCTTTTGAAGGGTTTAAATTTCCTCTAGACATTAACCAAGTGTTGCTGGTAGTCCTAGTCTATTTAGCTTTCAGAGATAAGGTGAAGTTGACTTGGATCACTGCACAGACACCTGTCCCAGAGACTAGGGATATTGCTGTAGGGCCTGACTCTGCCCCAGAGACTAGGGATATTGCTGTAGGGCCTGACTCTGCCCCAGAGACTAGGGATATTGCCATAGGGCCTGACACTGCCCTCCAGAACAGGGATGCTACCCCACTGCCTGACCCTGTCCTGCAGCCCACCTCAGAAATGAACCACCCAGAGTGGGTGGGGGCTCTGGTGAAGGATATACGTGAGATGGGCCAGGTGCTGAAGGAGCACACTTGCTTGAACAATCTCAGAAATAACTTCAACTCTGTACGACAATTCAACAACTGTACAATGGTACAAGGACCAGCACCAGAGTCTGAAATGGCATGCAAATAATGTTTTTTCCTATGAGTGTTCCTAACAATGTACCTAGTTGATGTTGCTAGATCAAAAAGGCAATGCTATTTTTTAAAAAGGAAGCCAGAGTGTAGGGGGAAAAGGTTCTCCTTTTCCTCTCATGCACCAGCTTCTAGCCAGGAATATATTGACTAAACTAGAGAAAGAGGGCTAGGGGAATGTAGAGTAAGAGAAGTACAGATTGTATTCTGCATCTCCTGTGCCTCAGATGTTGCCCTTCACAGCATTGCTTTGTGTCCCCTGCAGCTGTGCTCTGAGCTGAATCAGAAGCTGCTGAAAGCAGCCTACAATATTCTTTCTCTTAATAAGAGCTGAAGCATACCGAGCCTGCTCTTCTCCTCCTTTCCCTACCTCCCCTTCAGTAGAAGAGGAAACATGAAATTGAGTGGGTCTTCTTTCTGCATAATGCCCTCCAGCCTTCCTTGGATCTTGCTGCTTAGCCCACTCACACCAGTACTACAGTCTAGATGCAGGAACAGTTTTGTGGTATGACATGTAAGCCAAGGCCAGGGACTGCAGATGTCCCCATGTCAAGAGACAAGAGAACATCCCCTCTGCAGTGCCTGTGCACTGCTCCTTGCCCACGCAGCGCTCCTGGTGGGCTGTGGTCAGTCAGTCACTGCTGACTCCAGCACAGCCACCTCACACTGCGTCGATGTGCCCATGGTAATACAGCTGATATTTCTCCAGGCAGTGGCAGGAAGCCCAGCTGGAGCCCATACAGGCGTACCCCAGGTAGATGAAACCACAGACAGGAAATATCTGCAATGAGAACGCGGAGGCACAGGTGTCCTGGTGGCTGTCACTTCCGTGGAAGCCAGGCCTGCATGGGTGGCAGTCGCGATCCGGCTTGCAAGCCCAGAGAAACAGGGAGATGAACAGCCCTGTGCCCCATCTGCACATATCATGGAAAACAGTGTCCACTGGGCCCAAGGCAGGGAGGCTTTGTTCCAGTCTGTACTGCTGCTGTCCCCTCCTCTGGGGATGGCACTGTCCCTGCCGTTGTCAGGGCTGGCTGATTACTGACGGCTCATGGCAGCAGTCAGGGTGCCGCACGGTGCAACACCGTCCTTTGAGGCCAGACACTGGGAAAGAGGGCTCCCAAGGGAAGGTCACCATTGTTGGCACGGCTAGAGCTGAAAAAATGTCAGTGGGAGAAGTGGCCAAAACACGGTGGGAAAAAAAGAAATTTTTCTTCGGCTCTTTGCAGGGAGATGACGTGATTCTTCTAGTGTGGGTTGCCCTTTGAGTGAGGGTGATATCAGAGGCCTGAAGATTTAGTTGTGGTTCTCCTCTTTGCCAAAGGACACCCAGCTGTGTTGTTCTTGGACCTATTCTTTCAGCTCCACTCATCTCCAAGGTATACAATGAGATAACTTCCCACATGAAAGTGCTTTGTCAGGCTAAAATCAATTATGCCAGTGATGGCACAGAGATGATGGAGGGCATAGAAAGAATTGATTGACCAAAATTTGTGTAGCACAGCGGAGTTCAAGGGAAAATCACCTATTACACTTCTCTCTCTGGTCTGAATTCATTCAGATGGATATGTTATGGCATAATTGTGTGTGTGTTTGTATTTTTAATGTCTTTATATGTATATTTATCATATATTTCAACAATGCGGAAAAACGAACAATGTAGCTGGATATATCTAGTGTAGAAATCTAGAGCAGGAAGGTTTCTGTCCTTCCTGCAAAGTAAAGACATTGGGGTTTGTTTTCTTCCCCAGAATGTAGCTGGTGGTGATCTTCCTCTTGTCATCTAATCACAAAGAAATCTTCTGGTTTGTTTAGTAATTGAAATTGGCGTTTTTGCTTTTGCTGCTTGCAGGCACTGAACCACAGGAATCAATAGAATATCTGACAGTAACAATTGATTTGTGAGCAGTGGCATCCACACTGAGGATTTCAGGCCTCAGGGATCAAACACCTTGAGAGAGAGGACTAAAGTCACTTTAAATTGAGAATTACCACAAGTGTAACTTAATTATACTGTGACTTTTGCACCATCCCAGAAGCACCTTGAGTGGTCCCATGCTTGTTACTTTGGCACTGACAGCTGAGGAGCATAAGCCAGGCACATTCTCAGTGTTCACAGGCACAATACAGGCAGCAGCTGGCTGGACGTGAACCCAAGCTCAGTGCTGGGCTGCTCCTTCACTCAAGAAGTTGTACCTGGATGAGCTGGCAGAGACAGGACACTCCAACCTCTGAGAAAAGACTGAAAGGGGTTAAGGAAAAGTTTCTTCAGTTTTCTCCTTTTACTGAAACCAGAAGGTCGGTCAGCAATATGATCCTTAACTCTTATTAATGAATGCAGGCAAGTGGTAAGGTCATTAGATTTACAGATGCTCATTCCTTCCTCCTTTGCCATGGTGGCAGCAGCTTTCTCTGATGAAATGTGCAGCACATAGCTTCTCATTAAATTTCTCTTTCTATTCTCAATGGCATTCCAGAAGATCACAACATTTGGTGGTATACTCCAGGATTCTTCAAACTGGCACGGGGGAGTTATGGATAAATGAAAGGTGGAAAAAGCACAAAATGCTACCATGGATGTCTAGATCAAACTGCATAATGCTACCACTGTTTTCAGCACTTCCACTCTGAGATAGTCCTAGCATGCTGTTCTTCTGCATGGATCAGTACTACGCAACATGGCCTCTTCAGATGAAGAAGCAGGGATTAATGAGCCATGTGGAAACACTAATTTGTCTGGGTTAGAGGAGATTAGTTTTGCTTAGACCATTAACGTAATTAATCTTGAGACTAGAAGTGTTCATTTGGTATTGCAGACTTACTGGAGTGTTTTTTCAGAAGTTGTAGCCGGACACTATTAAATGAAAATTTCAAAATATGTTATATTTCAAAATGTGATCTGTTGTTTGAAAGCATTTTAAAGTATTGTATGTTCTACAGTTATGCAGAAAAAAAGAGATGCCATTGCTCTGAAAATTTTTCCCACTGTAGTGTCTTGAGGGATCTCAAACTGCTCAGTTCCTCTGAGAGCTCCAAATCAAGGGCTGCATATAATGTTGAGGACAGAAAGCAAGAAAACTCCCAAGTAACTTGCAGAGCTGCAATACTTGGTTGGCTTGATGCCCTTCTGTCCCATCACACTGTCTGAGAAAACAGTTATGTCTTTTAACATTTTCTCTTTTCCCCATTGCTAAGTCTTTTATCTCTCATAATAAAAAGGAGCTGAGGTCAGACCACGGGAATCACTTGCAGGCATCAGAAGGGAACTGCTATGAATCTCAGAAAGTACTCATAGTGACAAAACTGCTGCCTGTAAGGGACAAAGAGTTAAGGTATACATGCTTCTTGTCCACTTGGGGAAAGCCATTTCCCTTGCATTTTGTGGAGCAGTAACTGACTTGGAGGAAAACTAGAAAAAGAAAAAACTGAGGCTGATGAGAGAGGGTCCATCTCTTCCCTGTAAGACTCCTAAGAATGGGAGTTCTTCCGTTTTTGTAGTTTTGCACCTCCAACCATGAAACAGTTTTCTTTCCTTACCTTTCTTGAGGCTTAGGATCAACGCAATACAGTTAATTCAGCCTGCAACCAGCCTGGCTTTAAAAATTCTGTTTAAAGAATTCTATAGTTACAAATTTATCTGAAAAGGTATAAAATATTAAGGCACTGGTGTTAAAATGAGTGTGCAGACTGAGGCTGCTATGGGAAAAAGCATTTGCAAAAATGATATTGGGATATAGCTTGTGTTGGTCTTTGATTTAGTTTGAGGGAATTCCGAAAATCTTCTGGAAACATTTTTAATGTGAAGCTGCTAAGCAAACTTGTTCTAGCAATTTTTCAAAATGGAGAGTTGTGCTTTAAAACCTAAGAAATGGAGTTTTATTTCCAGCTCTTTGAGAGGAATGGGAGGAGCAGCTTTCCTTCTGACATTTATTTTAATTCATAAAAATTACAGGCATCTGCCAAAATATCCTATGTTGTGGAGGAGGTAGAAATTGGGTCATGGAGAAAGATTAATGTTGAGCAAAAATATTTGCCAGTAGTTTTATATGAGAAGAGGAAAATTGTGTGTGCTGCAGAAGAACCATCTGGCTGTGGTGGTTTTTCTGCACAACCACATCTGGTTTGTTGCTTTAATAGAGAATGAAGAGAGGGGGCTAGAATCAGTGTTTACTCTTCATCTTTTATGTATCATTAGATCCTCATGTCCTGCCCTGTAAACGAGCATATCTTGGATTTATTTTGGGTGTCTTTTTGTTCAGGTAGAGGGGAGGCCAAATCCTCACCCGACATGCCTTCCACAGGGGTCGTATCTTATAAATACAAAAAGCTTTAGACAACACACTAGCAGTGGCCTCAGCAGAAACCTTGGGGCTGTTCAGTGGAAGGAGGGAGCTCTCACAGGCTCCTTCAGATGGAGTTTTGTAACCTGCAGGGTGGAGTGTGCGGTTTAACAGAGGTGGAGCTGCTCCACCAACTGGTGACATCTGTGGGATTGAGGGGCTGTCGCTGGAGAGCACTGAGACGTTCATCTGGGAAGCCTGAGGGTATCAGAACAGGGGAAAGAGGATTGAGTGTTAAATGGGAGCTGCTGTCAAAAAAAGTGCCTAGAGATTTAATGAGGATTTGGTTTCTGTTTCCCAGAGCAGCTATTCACCTACAGAAAAAGAAAAGAAAAGAAAAGAAATCCTCAAAAAGTCTAGGCGCAATAGTGTAACTTGTCACAGTGTGCCACACTGACCTTGGCACAGTCTCAGGCTTGTGTTGGCCTGACCTATGTCCCAGAAAGTGCTTACCCAGCCCACAGCACACTAAACAGTAGCGTATCGAGGTGCATATCGAGATTTACAGGCAGAGCAGCTGCTGGCTTCAGGAGTCATGTGTGAGTTCCTCTCCTCCACCTGTGAGTTTTATCTCCTACACCACTCCTATGAGCACTGCCTTGCAACCCAATGACAAGATTACACTGAGGACTGACTATGCAAATTGCAACAGCACCTTTATATCCTTCTTCTACCACCTAGGGCCAACTGGGGCTGTCTTCAGCCTCTTAGCTAATTAATTATGCTGGCTTGAAATAACCCTTCAGTCATTTATTACTGTTCGGAATATTTCTTCTTTGGGATGCAGGAGCGTGTCTGAAACAGCTGTAATTCCCTGCCTGTGAAGGAATACAAGGATGTCTCTTTTAGAAAAGTTTTATGGGTCCTCTTCACTAGGAGACATGACAGAGTCCTTGGGGGCAGCGATCTGCCCTGGTCACAATGTAACGTGCTGATGCCAGATCCTGGCGCATAACAAGCCACTGGTCCGACCCACAGGAGAAAGCAGATCACATGCAACCATTTTGTGAGATTATGTAAAGTATTTTTATTACAATATTATGCCTATGAAAACAACACTCATACTTTAAAATAGAAATCCATTTCTTAATTTCAAAAATACTTCAGATAGACACAGATTTAAACTGTTACATTGGGATTTTCCAGTAAGCAGTGTTGGCTTGACTGTGTACTTCCACATGCCAGTAACAATCCAGAATGTGCCTTTTTTTTTTTTTTTTTTTTTTTTTACAGTCTATTTGAGACAAAAGCTTCTCTTCTCTTCACTTCTATGGTAATGGCTTCTCTTTTATTCTGGGTATGTACAGAATTTTCTTGCTGGCACTAATGTCTCTCTACTGGAATAAAGTGCATCTTTCAGCATCTTCAGAGTGGTCTCTCTCTTTAGGATGCTCTGAAATTATTTTCTGAATGCTGTAGAACAGCCATGTGGAGTATATGAAAATTTATCTGGCAGAGTGCCCTCTCCTCCAGCAGCACCAGTGCTCTGAGTGCCACTGCCATTCCCCAGTAGTGAATGATGCTGTGGTGTGGCATGGACAAAGCAAGAGGCAGTTCCTGAGCTCAGCTAACAAAACAAAGGCATTTTTTTTTGTTTTCATATCAGTCTGAGAACATCTCTCTCACTTTGCCAAATTAAAAACTATAATTTTGAACATTTTCAGTCTTTCATGTCTAGAAATAACCATAAGGTTTGAATTCTCTCAAGGACAGAGGGGTCTGGGGCAAGGAAGGGCTTGTTGTGTCCCCGATGAAGCTGCTCATGTAGTATCAGTAACTGAAGAGGTTTGTGTTTGTGATTGGCAAGCCAGAGCCTCTGCACAGAGTTAAAACCATGTAAGTGAATGCACACAAATATGTTGACTGATTTGGAAATGCTCTGTTAAAGATTATTGTTACTCATTTTCATTATTGCATTTTAGCCTTCACTAAAAGGACGTACTGTTGAAAACTGATTATTTAAATTATAATGATCACTAAAACCCTGGACAGCCTGAACTGCCTTGAAGCAACTTAGCATATTCAATATTGTACTCACCTGGGGAGACAGTAGGAATTGCCTACAACACAAAAGGTGATGCTGGTAACAGACACTAAACTGTGAAGGGCTAATGTTCTTAGCTGAGCTAGCAGAGAATTCTCATCCAGTAAGCCCTTGGAAGTAGACTGGGAATGGACAGATTTAAGAAATCCATGTAGCACTGACTGTGTAAACTCCCCTTGCCCTGGAGAAGATAAGAGAGATTTGCCAGATGCCTGTACACTGTCCCAAGAGGAAGGAGATGACTTCAGAATTGGTTTGCTCACTATAGCATTTCCAGAGATTTAGAGGCATTGAATGAAATAAGCTAGATGGTCTTCACAGAAACTTTGCTACTGTGTGGAAAAAGATCCCTGACTTTGGGTTTTGATGAAAATTGTGACATTTTTGGCACTGGCAGTCAGGGATTGAGTGAGACAGGTTGTGTGTCTTTCTTTTGCTTGCTAACTGTTTCTTAGAAGGAGGATTCAGGGTGACATAGGAAGCTGGGTTTGTGGCAGTATTGTCTCCTTTTCTGTTTAAGCCCCTGCTTGAGAAGTCATTTGGTTTGTCTCTGAAGGGCAGGAAGTGGCACCTGCAAGGCAGCAAATGAAAATAATGTTACAGAAAGGGAATGTGTCACAGATGGGGTGTGGGGGATGTTTTTTAATTGTGTGGGTCAGAGCGTGTCTCAACATAAAAATGATCATGTGTTTTGATGTAATCTGCAAGTGGGATTGTGCCAGAAGAACATCTGACCTGACAAACCAGACAATCAGCTAGCGCCATTACTGCTCAGGATTTTCTCAGGGGTGGCGCTTTTAGATATGGTCATACCGATTAGATTATTTCTCATACATGTATTCAGTCACTTTTTACATCTAGGTAAACTTCCGGTGTTCATAACATCCTTTGGCAAGGAGTTCCACAGATCATCTATGCCTTACTGAAAGGCCTACCATTTGGGGTTTTTTAAATGTCACTCTTGTTTGCTTTTGTATTCAAGTCATTCCTTATTTACTACCTGTGGCACAGGCAGACCTGTGGGGTCTGGTGCCTCGCTCTAGCTTTCATAATTCTGTTACATGACTCTGGTGATAGTTTGGGGTGGGGAGAATGACACATCAGAATGGGATGCAACATGCAAAATGTGGGCACACCATAAATGTGTACAGGTGCATAACCACGATCCCCTTTGGTTTCTATTCCTTTCCTAAATGGTCATGCCATTAAATTTGCCTTTTGGCCAGTGATGAGCAATGAACTGATGTTTTCAGAGTTTTCTTATGATGCTAAGCCCATGCCTCAAAGGGGCGATTGTCAAAAGTACTCAGAGTGTGTAAAGTTTTCCTCATGGGTGCTGCTGTACCTACACTGCACCCCCTCTGCCTTTTTGTAACACTTCTGTTCAGTATTTTGGCAGCTCTTTGTGGTCAATCTTTGTCTTTAATAATCTGATTAATTTATGCTTCTCAGAAAAATCTATCATTACACGGTATGGTTTTTTACTAGATCATTTCTGTATATGATGAGTGGGACATATCCCAGTGAGGATTCCAAAAGGACTTTTTGGTGACCCCTTTCTTCCACAAACTCTCCTTTTTCCCTTCTCTTTTGCCTTCTACATGGTCATTTGAGGGCCGTTATGCCATGGTAGGTTACTTTTTAAAGAATCTTAGCTGAAGATCTTGTTGAATTCCTTTGTTTTTCTGGAGGAGGAAGATTTCAGATTCCCATAGCAAGTGTCTGCTCCAGCTGTGCCACGCCACAATGGGGGAAAAACCGACTGCCATCAAGTAGTTATTTAGAATAATTTATGGGAAACTGAAACGAACAGCAAATTGCAATCACTATAGCAAATTGCACATAAGTTACTGAATATGGGTTTATCTTCCATTAATAGAACATCAGGAATCAAAAAGAGTTTCTGTTTTGTTATTCTGGTGATGGATTACCTAAGAAAAATGAGATTTAATACTGCAATTCACGGGACAGTCTTTCTGATGTACTTAAATGGAGGGAGAAGGTGTCTCATCTGTAAATATTTGCTGCTAAACTATTTTAACTAATCAGGATAAAAAGTTTACATGGCTATAATCTTAAGTTTATGCTTATTCTATGCATTCAGAATGAGTTCTGCATTCTAAGACATTAAACTCAGAAGAGTCTTGTTTCTTCACTGATATGATCGGTCTGAAATTTAAAAAAAAATATTGTCAAATCATGACTGGAGTGATCAGAGGATAAAGCCTGACCTGATGATAAACCATGTGGTACTGTATTATATTATAATGATGTCACTCCCTTCCCCCTACACACACAGTGACTGTCAAGGGCTCATTTCTGAATACTGAGTGAACCCAGGTAGCCTTGTGAGTGACCCAAGTCTCCTCTTTGGTCTTCTCCAACGATGCACGTTAAGATCACTTAAATGTTTGCGTGATGTGAAATGTGGGACTGGAATAAAACTGCATGACAGACTTCCAGCCAGGGAGACACTGACCCCACTGGAGGAAAGCAAAATATACTAAGTGAGATGAAAATGAATAATTGCTACCCATATATTACTGACTTATTCCAACTCCAGTCCTATCAATACAGAATTCTATGCATTTTTATGAGAAAGAGAGAGGTGAATGCATACTACTGACTGACATCAGAAAGGGATATTGCAGCCTCTACATGTTCAGAAATTTAGGAGAGTGAATTTTCTAGTTCAGCTAGATAAATTATAGAAGGCCATCTCCTTGCCTAATAAATGAAATTATGTAAGTCTTGTCAGTTATGGTACAGTTCAACAGTTGGAAAAGGCTTGAAATATATTCAGACTGCTGTATATTCTACGGAGTCCTGTTGCCAAAAAGTTACCTACAAGTAGTAAAATTGATGAAACAAGTAAGTTAAAAAAAAAAAAAAATTAATATAGTGCAGCAGTGGGACACATCACGCTCCAACACGCCTTGACAATCCATAACAACACAGGAAACATTGTGCTCGGGTAATTGTTGCAATTTCTCAAGATAAATCAATTTGGAAAAATTAAGAGTGGGGTGACATGAAGGTAATAGCAATTTATTATGCTAGCACTCTTGGTTCTTTCTGAAACAAGGCAGTACAGCTAAAAAGGCTCTTTTTAGAGAATTCTGATGAAGCTGAGAATGATTTAGCACACCCTGGGATTTTCTTTTATATACTGAATTTTAAAAATATGATAAAACAGCTGTATTTAAGATAGCTAAATTGCCATGGATTAGGCTGTCTTATTCTCCTGCTAAATGGTCTGTGTTTACAGAGAATGGAGGTTTTTCCTCTTGTAACTTAGTTACAGTCAGGAAGACCTGATGGCTTCATTACATTTGAGCCAGGACATAACTGTGCAAATTTTATGTCCAGGAGGACAGTGACAGTTTCTTTGTCATGGGAAAATTGAAAATACAGTTTAGAGGATAGGAATCTCTTAGCAATTTTATTTAACTCTCACAAAATCAGGGAGAATGGTAAGAAATAAATCAAACACAACTGTGAAACAAGAGTGGTAGAATAGTCCTGAAATACACATTGTTTTTCATCATTTGAATGCTTTTTAAAAATACTTTGTAACTATCGAAGTTGATTTTTACTATTCAGTATCAGTATGCCATTGTCAAGATAAGGAAAATTTTATCCATTCACAGTGAATTAAGATGTTTCCAGACAATAATTTTTAAAAGGATCAGAGGATCATTTGGTGCTAATAGTTCCTGACCAGCAGACCAACGAGCAATGCTTGCAATGGCATTTGGAAAAAAAAATTAACACAATTTATCAATGAAATAGATGATTTCCACAGGTCTGCAATCCAGCATCTATATAAAAATAAGTCTTTATCTATCATTTTTCATTAGCTGTTGAACCAATGAAAATTGGTATTGCCATTATGGTGTTCCAAAGCAGTGCACGATTTGTTGAAAAAAATTTTCCTTGTGTATTTCAGAGTGAGAAAAATTAGTACTTGCATAGTGTCACTACTGTGGAGTTTTATGATCAACACTCTAGGAAGTAAGCTGAAGTGATCAAATTATTGCAAATTAATGTGCAGCTTCTGAACACAGGCCTCTCATCTCTTCATTCATCATCCTGTGATCTTCTGAAACAAGCACATCTGCTAGTCTTGGTTAGATAACAGGGATAACAGCTGATTCAATTCTTTTTTATATCAGAAAGAGAGCCACGAACCTTTCCAGATACTTCAGGAAAAATAACTCTCTTATGAAGTTTAGTGGTATTTATGCCATGTGTTACTAACTGGCTTAAAGACATTATGTGAACTGAATCCCAGGAGAAGGTGAAAGTCATTCAGGACTGGGTTTTCCTGGTGAAAGCATTCATTGTAGGGTTTTTATGCACCCAGGGGATCACAGAATATGCTTTATTATTATTTCCTGAAGAAAATATATTCTGCTGCTCCTCTAGACAATAGCCTTGAAACTTTTTTTGACAAATATTTTCAATGTTAATGAAGATCTCACGCCTCACGTATTTGCTCTGTCCTTCGAGAAGGTAAGTCCAAGGTCCTCACTGAAAGCATTTGTAAAATGGCACATTTCTTTTTCTACCCACAGTTAGCCCTGAACACTGGCTAACTTTGCATATGTGAAGGGAACTGTCATTACTGGAAGGGTAAAATATATTTTTTTGCTAATTAATGTAATGCATTGTGGAGTGACGTGGAAACTTTTGGATAGTTACGTAACTCTTTTTAATTCAAACTATCAAATTGTAAATGCTTTAATACATCATAATGCAGGCAACTTACAGAAACATTTGGCATGAAAACAAATACCCATCACAGTTCAGAAATAATAAACTAATATCAACCAGTAAAAGTGATTTTGCTTAGCCTCTTGCAAAAAAAAAATTCTGATTATTCTGTTGTGGTTCTTAATGGAGCAATTACCATCAACACACTAAGTTCCAGCCAGAGTACAGAGTATTATGCATTAGCAACGAAGTAAAATGGCAGGATTCAGGCTCCTGTTTGTTTATAAACTAAGCCACAAACATCAAAGCTTGAAGTCAAAGAAGATGTATGTATGTATGTCTGTATATAAGAAATGTCCTAATCGGTTGACAGTGACACAGATGCACAGAAAGTAGTTGAAGTGTGTATGCTGTGAAATCTAAAGAGCAATCTCGCTGTTGCTGATGAAGGTCTTGTCAAGACTGAACGATTTATTCATCATCACTGTGTCCGTACCAGTGACAGCACAACTGTTAAAACCACCGGATTAGTTCTATTTTCCCCTAAAAAGTAAAACAGTAGAAAACATTCCACCCACTCATCCCACACAGATACAGCATGCTCGCTGAGCAGCCCTGGAAGTTAGCTGCTGGCACCAAATGATCTTAAACGGGATTGTTAGCAAGCTCAGAGCCATGTGGAGAAGGAAAGGTAGCAGAGATTTCTGGCCTGCATAGAAACCTCCCACAGCAAGAATCATCGAAAGCTGCTTGCACCAAAAGACTAAAGAGCCACATATAAATCCAGAGGCTGCCCCACAGCATTGTGCTGTCTCACCATGACAGAGAATAAAACACACCATGCAGCTGTAGGTGTGCAGGGCAAGTGTGGGAGATTAAAAAGAGGAGTAAACATGTCTTCTCATACTTGGCATACAAGGGATGTGTGCCAATTTTCTGGGACCTGTGTAAAAATTGAGTAAAATCCTTTTTTTTTTCAACTGTGCAAGAGAAGGTATCATCTGCAGAAATCCAAAAGCCATATAGCGTATGGTAGTATTTTTCCCTCCTTTCGTTTTAATGGTGGGAAGTCTGTTTGTGTGGCTTTTCTCCCTTACTAGGTTCTCTCAGTTACTTTTTCTTGACTGAGAAAACCCAGATATCCTAAGAGATACAGGCTTGTCATGACTGATGTGCAGAAGACCCCAATGCAAAGAGTTTCTCAGACCTTCTATGGGTATCTCTAAACCCAGAATATCTCATCACTTCATGCATCACTGCAACAGCAAAGCTGCATCTCCTACGGCACAGTTTGGTGGTGTTCATGGAGTGCTCCAGCTACAGAAGTACCAAGCACAAATTTACACGTGACTTAGAGCTTATATTCAAATCAAGGCCTCTTTAGAATGACAAGAAACAGTCCTGTATGGGGAGGAAGCTCAATTTGTCATGCAGGAGATGACAAGTGATCCTGTGGAGTTTCTTCCAATAGCTTCAACATAATTCTAGGCTGCACAAGCTGATGCCATGTGAGTCTCTGCACCTGTGGTTTAGACAGACCTGAACTGCCATTTCCTCTTGATTGCTGATTTACTTTCATTATAGGCACACACCGTGTTGCTCTTCACGCGCTGCTAACCGGAGCTTGCTTTCAGAAAGCTAGATTTTTTTCAGAGATTGTCTCTGTAAGCAATTTCTCCAGTAGCCTGATATGCCATATCCCATTAAAATTACAAAGCAGAGCCAGCAAGGATGACTAGGAATTATTTAAAAAAAAAAAAAAAAAAAAAAAAAAAAAAAAAAAAAGAAAGAAAGAAAAAAGAGGTTATCTCTTGATTTGAAAATGTGCAAGTGAAGAAAATCTTGCCTTCAATAATTTTGCCTTCAATAATTATATTGCTGAAAGAAATAGAGCTCAGAGATAATAGAAAGGCCAGTGTAGTAATTGCTTGTAGTACTGAACAGTTGATACAGTGGGGAATTTGAATTGCTTAATGAACTGATTTAAAGGTAGAGATGTTATGTCCTTTAACAGTAGCTGCAAATGTCCTACCAGACATCTCATTTGAGGCAGGGTTTTAATTCTCTCTTTTCTTTATCTTCCACATCTTACACAAAGAAGTGGCAATGGTATCCCTCCAGCAATGGAAAGATATGAAATAACTGTACAAATCTACACATTTTGAAAAAGCTTTAAGCATCTTAAATTTGGGTAAATGTTTTCACTCTGGACCTGCACACTCCAGCTTCAGCAGAAAACACATCCAAAGGTCTTCCAGTTAGGTAAAAAACACTTACATGGCAGCTGATGCCTTCTGGCTTTCTTACATGGAGTGAACCTGGTGTGAAGTGGATAACATCTTTAAAGTTGAGTTCTGTCTGAGAAATGTCATAGGTGCTGATCCTTTTCTTCTCTTGTAGCTCTTCACTGAGCTCTAGTTTTTATGCTAGTACGTTGTAATGTATCTACAGGGCTACCCCCCCAAAACTTTCCTACAGAACATCTGATATCAGGAAAGGCGGCTTTGATTATTCACCTTCATTTAATTTGTCTCCCTCCTTTCTCCTCCTCCATCTTCAACCTTCTCCTTCTCCCCGCTCATTTCCTTTGATATTAGAGAACAGCAAAGACAGTTAAGCAGGCAAATGTGCTATCAGACAAGCTTCTGCAAGTCTGTGAAGCTCTATAAACCTCCTGAAAAAAAATCAAAACAGATTGTGTGTGAAGGGCTGGCTACAGCTTCTGTGGAAGACTGCCCTGAACTTTGTCTTCAAGAGGAGCTGGCCACTGTCACCTGCAAGAAGGAGCGCAGGCCTACTGGGAAAATATTAAGGTTATTAAAGATCACGTGCTTGGAAACTGGGATGCTAAATTCTGTGGATTTTCAAGAGACTCCTTGGCTTTCAAGAGTGCTGGCAGAACTTGAACTCAGCATTTTTGTCAAAGCTGAGGCAGGTGGGCTCCACAGCATAGTTTGCCCTACTTTGCAAGCCCAGACCCCTGCCCAAGCTGCACATTTGGATGAGAAGCTGTGTGTGGTTCTTTTCATACGGCCAGGCAAGAAAGAGCCAGCATGTGCTGTGATCTCAAGATTGTGCAGGACACTTCAGGTTGCACCATCCCCAGCTCTGGGATATAGCCTGAGACCTGCACTGCAGAGCGGATCATGGCATTCACACTGCACCAGGGTGAGCCAATGACTGCCAGGCACTCTTGAAAAGCCATGGTCCATTTATTCCTGCTTTTATATAAATACTTAGGCATCTAGTTTTAGGCTTCCATGGCAGGATTGCAAGTGGAAGAGGCACCTGGAAGAGTTTAACTATCACTCACTTTGTTTTTCTGCAAATCTTCTCAAAAATAACAAAAGGTGTGTTTCAACCAGTGCACAAAATTTCAAGTATTAGGGCTCAGTGCATTTGTTTTGTATGACTCAAAATGTGGACAGGAGAGAAGGAATGGCAGACATTCTACCATTCTTTCTGCTGCCTTCTAGCCCTGATTTTTTAGTGAATTAAGAAGCTCTGGCCCATCCACCTGAAACAATTAGGTCACTTTTCTTGTGCAGCAGTTCAGGGTATGCAATTCTAATCAGAAACTCAATGAAGCAGATCTGTATTAGATGTTAAATGACAGCTGAATGACAATACTACTAGAAGTTAAGTGAAATTTAAAATTTCCCCAAATGGAAAAATAGCACCATTAAAAGCCTCATCTGAGACGATTATTCTTTTTTTCCCTTAGAATTATGGAAAACAGTTGGAAAGAATTTAAACAGAATTTGGTGCTGCAAGGAATGGATGCCAGAAATGGAAGGTAATCAGAATGGAACTTTATTTTCTGACAATAGCTGGGTTTGCAGCACTAGATATATTAAATAGTTTCAACACAAAAAGTAAAACTCAGTTGTGAAACCATGTACAAGAAATCTGAAAGGTATTACATTTGCACAAAAATGGAAAGTCTGGGAGATCTGAGAGAGATTTGAGAGTGGGTTCAAACGATTTGAGGAGGCAATCCATATTTTTGCCTACCTCTTGATGTCCTTCAGGGAAAATCAGGCAGTCATAAAGTTTCAAGGCCAAGAAAAAGAATCAAAACTAGTGCTTAAAAAGAGAAGTTTGGTAGTCCATACAGCAACTTATGCATCATGTCTTTGAGATGTTGATTTTATTTGGGTTGAGAGAGAGGCCTAGATGGGTTCAAATGTATGTCTGTAGTAAAAAAAACCTGCTCTGTTACACTTTTTGTGTGCAACAGCTAGTTATAAAATTAGTGTCTTGTTGCTAAGAAAGGGTTGGGCATTCTCTCAAGAAAGTTCAAAGTGCTGTAAGAAAAGATACTGGAGAAAATGGAAAAGGCAGAGTCCACACAAAAAGACCTCCACAAAGCTATGTATGTCATGAAAAACAAACAAAAAAGCCAAGACAATCCCTTGCCTTTAAAAAAACCACCTTAGTGGTGGTTCTTACAGATTCTGTTCCTTGGCAGGAACTTAATTTTGGCAAAGTGTGTTCAGCATAAACCAAAAACACAAGAAGTGTAATTATCTCTTTGGGACTCAGGGGACAAGTGCTGCAGTGGAGATTAGTGGACTATCAAAATGAAGAGTGCTCAGTTTCAGTAAAAGGCAGGAGCACAAGCCAGCAAAGTGTGGCATTGGAAAGCAATTATAGGTTGTAAAAGGAAAGCAAAAAATGGTGTTTATAAAAGTGAGCATATACCCTTTTTAACAGAATGTGTGGTGCAGAACCAGGCAGGAGAGAGGTATATTTTGTGGTATCAGGAAAAAAAAATCTAATTACTTGAAAATATCCAAGCAATGTCCTCTTCTCAGAAGAAGAAGCTCACAACAGAGAATATGAAATTGTTTCAAAAGGAGGCAGGAGCTCCCAGTGAAAAAGCCTCTCTCATTAGAAAAGGTCTCTTAAGCCAGAGGCATCAGGAGGAGCTGGGCAAGACCTGCTGCTCTGTGACCAGAAGGGGTTTGGAGTATTACCCACTGCTCACAGCAGGCTTAGGGACAGCTGCTCTCGCCTCTCCCTGCCCATGAAGCCTCAGATGCCTGCACATTCAAGCACATTCACATGCTCCCCGCTTGTGAGCAGCACAGGTTTGTTTGTCTATCACAAGCCAGTAGTGTGAAAGTGTTGTAAACAACACTCTGCCATCTTCCCCACGCAGGTCCCTCCCTTCTCTGGGCAAAGACCTCCCAGTGCTGCCTCCTTCCCTCGAGCTGCTATGTTGCCATCACCCCTTGCTCGAGTGCTACCCCCACGTGTGCCCCCAAGGCAGAGCCCATGCTCAAACAGCCCCTGCAGTGATCGCAGGCGCTCTGAGGCTTCAGCAAAGCCTCCTGGCAGCTTCTGAAGCGTCCGGAGTCGCCCGCCTTGGGCTGAACAAACGAAAATGCAAACCCTCCTGTCCTGGTTTAGGGCAAATTTGGGAGGAAACCTCCAAACGGGGCGCCTCTAGAAAGCAAACCCAAGCGGCACCTCCCCCAATGGGCCCGGGAAAAGTTTCCTGAGGGAAAAGTGGAAAAACTGTTTATTCAACAAGCAAAGTGTTCA
This sequence comes from Brachypodius melanocephalos, assembly GCA_013398615.1. Taxonomy (NCBI): domain Eukaryota; kingdom Metazoa; phylum Chordata; class Aves; order Passeriformes; family Pycnonotidae; genus Brachypodius; species Brachypodius melanocephalos. The sequence goes on along the minus strand of VZSR01003524.1, from coordinate 3,180,170 downwards.
CAAGCACAAAAAATGAATATTAAACAATAAAACCTCTTGCTGTTCTGAAGTGAGATGGCAAACTCAGAAAGTCCTTGCCATGGGTCGTAGCTCAGCTCGCCCTGTCTCCTATCCGTCCCTCTGGCACTAGAAAATGTCCAGGCCCCAGTGGGCCGCAGGTGCCAGCTCTCGGTGCTCTTCTGGGATTTCTGTCCAGAGCAGGTTTGAATAGTTCCAAGAAAAAGGAAAGAGAAAAAAAAAAAAAAAAAAACCAAACAACCTAAACAGTCCAGGGAACTTCTCTGCCTCAGCCAGCTAAAACCAGCTAAAAGCAAAGGAAGTCTCTGTCCCGTTGTCTGTCCATGCTGCAGACAACACAGCCCAGGAACAGAATGCAGAGGAGTGAGTGCAGTTTCTGAAAACAAACTGCATGCTGCTTCTTTTCCCCCTTCACCCTCAGAACCAGGCTTAAAGGTACAGAACACAATATCCGACATAAACAGAACAGACAACTGGGCATACAAGCACCATAAAGTCACCCTAAGACACCTCTGCACTGAAATATAGTGAGGTTCTTCAGCGATACACGATGTGTCAACAAAAAGCTCAATGTCATTGCCAATTTGTCTTTATTCACAGACAGGGGTGGAAGACAAAACTCCTTGCATTGCTTAAGTACCTTCCTGTCCAAATTACCCACCAAATCAACCACCTGACCATGCAAAGCTTTCTAGTAGTCAAGGAGTTAGAAACTCTAATAAAGAGGCTCCAGTTCTGAGGTAATAAGTGACAAATCAGTTGTTCACACCTCTTCAAGCTGAACAGAAGCACAGTCTTCATAACAGTGTGGTTAACATTGGAGGTCTGTGTGTTGTGCACAACACAGGTGCTAAGAAAAAAATGAACGTCCATGTGTTCAAATAAGCAGAAGTCAGTGACCATAATCTACAGGGGTAAGAAAGGGTCATACACTGACTTGAGAGAGGAGCAATAACTGATACCAGCCACAAGGTGTAGATGGGATTGTGATGGACAGGAGAAGCCTGCCACAACTTGTTTATTTGTGACTAGGAATAAAAAATGATTCCTTACAATAGTCTTACTATTTGAACACAAAGTTGGATGCCTGCTGCCATAAATTACTGGGTTTTCCACAGGTCATGAAATTAATCTTACTGACAGTATACACTACAAATGTTAGTTCCTGGGTACTTTTCCTCTTTAGTGACATCTTTTTGTCTAGTGAGTAAAGAGATAATGGTTTGGTGACTTTTTGTTCAGTAATTCATTTTATCTTTTCAAAACAACTGAAAAATCAACATTAAATTTGCTGGGCAGGGAATTTGAAGGAATTAGTGTTTTCCGTTTTCACCCAGGATCACCCAAGAAAAGAAAATTCCTTTTCTTACCCAAGGAGACCTACCAAATCCAAACCCATAAGGGAATCCTAGATGTGACAGAGAGGGTCTGTGAGACTAACACAAAAATACACCTCAGAAATTTCCTGGTTTGACTTTTCTACTTTGCACGGGACAATTGAAATATTCACTGACAAAAATTGAAATTTCAGGGGGTGAATTGCCTGACGTTAATCTGGGAAGTGGGATATTTATGTTGTGAACTGGGTTTTAGTCGTGAATGCTTAAGTGAACACATTTGTTAAGATTCATAGTAGTTCCCTGCCTTTGCTTTAATTTTGGTTAAAGATGCCCAGAACAAGGAGGAAAGAATTTTGGTTGGAATGGAACTTTTTTTTTCTTTCTTTTTTTTAAAGAAACTTGGTTTGGATCAGAGAAAGGAAAGTACTTTTGTTCTGTATGCAGAAACAGCTGGGGAAAATTGTTCATGCAACCCTAATACCAGCCCTCTTTCATTGAGAGTGAAAAAAAGAACAGGATTTATCTGTGTTCAATGATCTCTCTGTGACTGCAATATTCTTAGCTAGTGGTGATTTGCTGTATTCCATGATGTCAAATACATTTTAGGACTCAGGTCTGTTCCAGTGGCCAGCCATTTGCGTAGCAAGAACTCAGTAAGCAAGGACAGAGATTACAGAGACAAATACCATGTCTGGATTTTATGCACTGCTCTGATTGCTTCCTCATGCCTGCCTTGCAGACAGAACAGACAGAGCTGTGAAACAGGAGATGGCATGCACAGAGCAAGGCTCTTTAGCCCTGAGTCAGCCGTGCGTAGATGTGGCACTGCTGCTTCTGCACCCACACGAGCTCCTCTGTGCAGCGCAGTGTTGGGCTCTGTGAACTCACCCTGCCCTGGCTGCAGCTGAGGGCACCCTGCCCTGCACCCTGCTGCAGATCCCCAAACACCCACAGGAAGTCAGCAGGCTGAACAAATGCTCTCTGCAGACTACATCTCTGCCTTTAACAGACCTGTTAAAATTAGAGGAAGGCTTGTCTCTGTCTTGAGCTGTTAAGTATTGCTCAACAGTCATTTTAGACCTTCTTTTTTATATTATGAACAAAAATATGTAACTGAGGAGTTTTCTCAAAGAAGCACAGGGCTGGAGATGTAATCTGAAAATGCATCTTTAGTTACAACACTGATGATAGAAGTATTTGGCAGTTTAGACAGTTATTTTCAGTTCTGTCTCTCAAAGGTACCTGGAAATTATTTTAAATGCTTCATAGTACAAGTTGCAGAGCACTTACACTGTCAGGGAATTAATGTTTAGAAAACACTCATTTTTTGTTTTCTTTACTCCACCTCAAAATAAATATATTATGTTTTATATAAAGAAAAATAGATCTGACTATTTTTCTTGCAAAATCTGCCTATAATATAGTTGAAGAGTTTGCCACTCATCTTTTTTAATTTTCAAAATGAAATAAAGAAGAATTAATTGCTCAGCTGCTACTCTGACATCAGGGAAAACTAATTCAGATATTATTGTGACAGAGCTTAGAAATGGGCTGGGTGCCAGCAAGGAGATACAGGAAAGCTGAAAGCAGTATAATTTTGCTTTATGCAGTTCTCTTTTTGCAGCACTACTGCAGTACAGCATTTTAGTCAGGGCCTGAGTGTCTCAAAGTTGTTTTTTCTCGCTCCTAAGGCTGTGAGAAGCTTTGGTGCATCTTAGACAAGGGTTAATGAATGTGATGCTTGTCATCTTCAAGCATCCTCATGTCTCATGGGCTGCAAAAATTAATTAAGAAAAAATTGCATACTCAAATCTCATTGACGTCCCAATAAAGCCAAAATTTTCAACTAATCCATAGGAACTTTTAAGAGAAGAAGACCTCAGAGTATAACTATGTCAAGGAGAAGGTAGGACAGTGGGTTTATTTAGACTACAAGTTTCTGTAGCTGAATCTGGTTTAAGGCAGAGAAAAGTCAAGTTGCTCTGGACATTCTGAAGATGAAGAAAATCTTACAGTCACTGCCCACCTTGAAGAAAGCAGCACTTTTAGCATCAAACTTGTCTGTTCTAGGAGAAAGTTTGGAAGACCAGGCCAGTGGTCTAACTACCATAATTCATCTGTGCTGAACCTGAGCAGAATATTACAGGAAAGGCTGCAGGTCTGACTTGCCCCAGCTTGCAGTGGGTAGAAATCTGATATTCAAACACAGAATTACTTCTTTAATGCTCTGGTACATGAAAAAAAAAATTGCATTTCTAAATGCAGCTGAAGGAATAACTTCTCAATGCAGCTCTGTTCCAAGGCCCATGCTTTAGGGCTATTCCTCTCTTCAAAGAGATGCCTACTGGCAAACTCAGGGCTGTTTTTACAGAGCAACCACTGAAGATGCTGGGTTAAAAACAGAGGCAGAGAAGTCTCCACTTTAGTCATGACTGATGAAAAAATGCCATCTCTTCATCACGTCTGAGGGCCACCTCCGGTGCTCATGATGGGTTTTCTTGAAGGGCAAGGCAGTTTAAAATAAGGTAAAAATCGAGTGCTCTGCTATGGACAACTTAAGGCACGGCAACTTGTGTTCTGGAGACTTTCTAGTGGCAGCCAGTGCCAGAGAAAGGCAAAAGTAAGCAGCCAGATCTGTTTTAAAAGTCATCTCTGGAAATATAACCATTTCATTCATATCCCATTTTTTGTTTTGTTAAAGAGGCCAGCCTTGAATTTTACTGCAATGCGCCACAGGTAGCAAACCTCCAGCATGGGAAATGTGAGCAACGAAATTAATTTCATTTTCAAAGAACAGAAATATCTAGAAAACAAAATAAAGGTTACTTAATTTTCCTATGACCATAATCATACCTTGCTTACAGTGTATCAGGAGAGTCAATTAAATCTGCAGGGTTTTTGGATGTGCTCCTGATTCTCAGCTGTTCTCTCTTTGAGGTTTTAACTGCGGTTTAACTGCTGTAACTTTATCTGGAGCTAAGCAGCTTGCACCAATTTCAGGTGGCTGCTGCTTATTAAAAAGTGAACTATACCTTTTCTCTGTTCTTAAGGGATATAGCTGAGGTTCTGAGATCATGTTTGTAAGGAAATTCACACGGCAGTTACTAGACTGCACAAGAAAACGTGGCATTGGGGGCTGCATTTGCAAAGCTAGAATGACTTTAAATGAGAGCAGTGCTAGTTTTCCACCATTTTGTCAGCACGGAAAACCTGACTGAAATAGAAGTATTCTTGTTTGTACTGTTGTTGTTTCTAGCAATGAAATTAGGTGCTCACCAGTAAGCTGCAACTCAGGCAAGAACTGTTCTGGCAGCCACAGACAATTCTGCTGTTTGTGAATTTAATCAAAATCATGACACTTGCTCCGTTCCTCTCCTCATGATTTGCCTGTTGCCTTCTCACAAAACAAAATTTTTCCTTTCAAAGACTGATTTCTAAAGCATGTCTCATGGCAAAACGAAGACCTCACAGGAGTCATTGTGCTACCACAGTACAAGTCATTAGTTAAATAAATTATTTTCCTCATCACGGGCTTTTTTCCTAGAGTTCTTGCTTTCCTACCATAGTGGTAATCAGGCACAAAATGTACAGAAAAGGCCTTTAGTGAAAATCAGAATAGAAAATCAAGACCAATAGCCTAATTTATAACAACCAGCCAAAATACAAGTTCTAACATTAAAGAATGATAACAATTTTAAAATAGTTTAAAATCTCCTTATTTGTAGTAATACAAAACCACCTTTTCATATTTCAAGTGTGGATATTCATAAGTCAGCTAAATTGCTTCAAAACACCATTACCTCTTTAAGCTAATGAACTGGCTTCACACTGAAGCATGTGAAAAGTATTCATGTATTTTCTTTTGCAAGGTTCAAGTGTACAGGTCATAATCTCCACCAAAAAGGGAGTAACAAACAGCTTGGAGAAGACAATGTCTTGATTTAATCAAGCTTATTGCCAAGTGAATGTGTGTCTAGAAGTTAGATGCAGAGCTGTTTGCTTTCTAGATGCTGATAATATAATTGGTAACACATGAGACTGATGACCCAGTTTGCAGTTAATACCAAGTAATGGCAACATATAAAATTTGGGGTGTGGGAGACGTATGAGGAGAAGTATAATTAATGCAGATGACCTGTTACTGCTCTGCTTTTTCATTAATTTGTTAGGTTATTTATGTTGAATCCCTTCCTCTGACTAGATTCCGTTCTATGCTTTTCTTGTGTGGTGAGGGCAGGAATTTGTGATACAGTCAAATTGACAAAAACAGAGATGAGCAACAATATATAGAACAGAGTGACAATTTCCTGCATTCAATTCAATTTATTGAAGGCTTTCTAATATGATAGAAAGATTATTTCTCTCTTCTAGATAGATGCAAGGGGACTGCAATGCCATGTATAGTTTGGCTTTTCCCATTCTTTTGGTTCTTTAGCTGGTTTTTACTGCAGCAGATTTTGTGGTGACTTACTGCATTAACAGGAGTAAAAATGAACCTTTTTGTCATTGCAGCACCACCACCTCCACCCACAGATTTTTCACAGGCTTTTTGGAAAGAAATTTGCAGCCTGCTTTATATGCACAAACAATAGTAACACATTCTCCTATGTTTTTATAGTTAAAGGAAAGGAATAAAATTCAATAGGATTTTTTTCTTCCATGTAAATTTCCTGTATGCATACCTAAAACCAATTTTATGGCTAAGCCTTCAGTTTCATATCTTCAATTTCATGTCTTCATTATGAATGTAAACAGTTACTGAAATCTCACTGAATGCATAAAAAATTCTAAATGCAATTCACTTTTTAATCACTGAGACTGCCTTCATCTGACTCCTCCTCGTTTTTTATCTCTAAGGAAACAAGCATTCATTTTGCCATGAAAATAGGCTCCTGGTCTCTTGATAGTTGACTAGTTCCCACTACAAATACTTCTTTCACCCCATGTCTTAATTTATTGTGTAAGCCATCTGCTGGTGACATCAACAGTGATGTTCCAGAGGACTTTGATTGGAGGTGCAGGAGATAAGGCAGCAGGAGGCAGAGGTGGACTGTCCTCAAAGAAGATGAGTGATTTCCCAGTGAAGTAGAAAGAAGGAAAGAACATATTGGGGAGAAGTTGAACTGCTCCTACATAAAAAGATATTTAAAGCTCATGTCAGCTGTTAGAAATCCATATGCAGAAAACTCAGTTTCAGGGACTGCTTCCATTATGCTAACACTTTGCAAAACTGATCTTAAAAATATTAACAATCATTTATTCTCAGTAAACATTAGAATTTTCCTTTCAGACATCCTGGCCTTAAATCCCCTTTCTTGTTAGTTGGCTCTGATCCTTGATTCTATTTTTCTGTCCTGCGTTGCTCTCTCCCTATGACTGTCTGCTTCCAAAAAAGTTCCCCTGCTACATATCATTCCAAACCAGTCTTCATTATCTTTGGAAAATGCCCCCCTGGTGTACTGGATGTCTCTAGAGGCTGAGTTTCATGAACCATATTTCATGAATTGTTCTCTACTTTGTAATATGTAATGTAGTGATAAGCTTTTGAACATGAGAAGTTGGAAAGTGTAAAGGTAAAAGACGCCTATGGACAAGCAAAGAGGTCTGTTTGCTCCAGGCACCACTGACAGCATTGTTAACCACCAGTGGCCTTTCATCTGCAGAGCTTCTGGCAAAACATTTTGATGATATTGTGGGAGTGGAAGCGTTCTGCTCGCCTTCACTGAACACTGTGACGAGAAGGAAATACAGAGATGATAAATGACACAATGAATGTTCATACACAAGTCATTCTGATTGTTTCAAGGATATAATTTCATCCATTTTGAGTTGTGAGAGGAAGAAGAAGGGCAAGGCAGTTGCAAATTGCAACGCATTTGGCTGATATGGGTGTGTAATGAACCAGTTGGCCCAAGCGCCAGTGTTTGTAAAATGCTTAAGACAAGAGATGATTGCATGTGTAGCCAGGAGAAATTAAAATGAGATGAGACACAGATATTTAACACAGACAAAAATATTGACTGTTTCTTTCTCTCCTCTGCAACAAGGGCTCGGGAGGAGTAGGACTTTTCCCCTACAACAAGTAGCAATATCACCAATGCTTCTACTGCCACACTAGCTGATCCTCCTTTGTGTTGTTAGAAAAAGAAGACAGCACCCTTCAGTGACCACTCACAGGCTTCTCTGACCACCTCTAAAACAAAAAGAGGACCTATTTAATAGGCCTGATCAACTAAAGGGCATCTTTCATGCTTAAAAAATAGTAAAAAAAATACAGAATATTTGTAATTCTTTCCCGAATCTGTTAGTGAAAAGCTAAGCGGGTTAAAATATGGCTATCTTTGATTCAGTTGATAATTTTGCTGCTGTTGATAGTACTTCTAATTAATGCCTTGTGTTTTATCATATCCTTTGTGTTAATGCCCTTTAGAATTAAATTAAATGAACTGCATTGAACTATTGTGTAATAGGCTGTGAAAGGGCTGGACATATCTGGAGTGGGAGAAGATCCTGTGCAATCACACCCAGAGCATCTCCAGTAGCTAAGGAAGAGAATATAGTCTTTATCAGGAAATTCTTGTCTGATAAGGAAGCTGCATCATGTGTCAGTGAAGTATATCTGATGTCATGCAGAGACACATCTGATCTCTCTTAACTCTGTCGAAATTTTAGGCCAAGTCTTCATGCAAATGAGGGGGTATTGACCCAGAGAAGTCAGTCAATTTGTGTCTGTTTTCATAAATTGAAAATCTAGTTAACTGCCCGCTGGAGTTGGTTTGATTTTTAAAAGTTGAAACAGAAATTGATAACATGTTTCTCTGCGTATGTATCAGCTGATAACACGCACAACTAGTATCCAAGCATGTAGTATTTGAATTGTTTATCTCCATTTACAGTAAAGGCTTAAAATCTAAGCAAGCCACCAATTGTTTAAATAGATTGGGTTTATCAGTGCACTGCTGACAGCAGTTGAACAAGGAAATAAGCCTTTTTTTTTCTATGCTACAATAAAAGTAACTGGCTTTAAAGGAGGATGATGAGAAACGAAATACAATCGAAGCAATGGTAAATAACCCTTAAGTATGTCAGGGCAAGGACCCTTCCAACCCAGACCATTGCATGACTCTACACTGTTATCGCCTGTTATTAGCAAAGGATATTTCTGTTCTGCAGTCGTGACGAAAGGCATAAATTCTCAGAGTAAGTGAAAGTGATTCTACCCTGGTAACAGATTGACATTCACCCAGGGCAGATAGGGAGTAACTGTGATTGACGTATAACTGGAAGCAGTAGAATTTTGAGTGACATAAATGTGGATGATCTTATAGGGCTGCAATGTGGGCGGATTAACAGACACACACATGTAGAAGTGGAAAGCAGTTTCTTGATGATGCACAGGATGCAAGTTTGAACACAAAGCTCTTCAGGAAGTGCCCTGAAATTCGTACTTGTCTTGCCTTTGTTTATCTTTCTTCAAGACAATATAACAACAAGAAGAAAAGCTGACAAAACACCAAAAAAGAATAGCCCACATCCTTGTCTGCTCCTTTTTGTCACAACAAAGAAAGAGCATATCAGAGAAGTCCAAATTCTTTCACACTGCTCCCACCCTGGAACAACTTTAAAGTCTTGGTAGTTTAATTCATGTAAGCTTCTTCTTTGGCTGATCTCTGTTTTGCCCCTTCTTCTTAGTCTTGAAAAAGTAGACCAGAATTACTGGGGAAAGAGGGGGATTAGTTCCAGCATTTCTGTGTTTTGTTTCTCACTGAAAAGAAAACAATGAACTTTAAAAAAAAAAAAAAAAAAAAAAGTGGAAAACCTGAAAAATCATTCTTGAGTCTCTGAAATTATTTTTTAAAGTTTCATTCCAAATTAAGACAATGGCTTGCTATTTTGTTTTGTTTCTAAATGAGAATCAAGCTACACTGGACAGGCATATTATTCCAATGGCCATGCTCTATCCTGTCAGGACCTGCTGGATGGAAAAAAAGACAAAGGAGATTGCAACTTTTATGAAGTGCTAAAAAAATAAACTAACAAGGTTTGGGATTGAAATCACATTGTATTTTAAGATCTGTCTTAGTGCAGAGTAGTTGTAGTTAAAGCAATATAAAGAACTGATATAATTAGAAAATGATAGGTAGAAGATATTTTTAGTTAACATTTTGCCCAATGTCTAAATTTTTCATTTGTTGCACATTTCTAGCAGTTTAATTCTAGATTTTATTTCCAAACTTCTGAGTTTTCCCTCTGATCCAATGAATTCTTAAAAGTCAGCAAAAGAATTCTTAGGGATTTTTAAGTATGCAGAAGCTGCAAAGCCAGCTATAAAAGTAAACAAGGAAGATCAATACCAGTGATAACTCCCATGTTCAGAAGGACATCTTCCTGCAACTTTAGTTCTCCTCTCCAGAGTTGTCAAGAGATGTAGAGTCCAGTTGTTAGCGGAGGAAGAAACATACAATCACACAGAGGCAATCGTATGTCAGTGCTTTATTAGGGTGTCCAGGACACAGGGAGAGCAAAACCCAAATCATGTGCCCACTGGGCTTACAAATGCTCATGATTTTTATAATGTTACATCAAATCAACCCCTCCCCTTAACTACCAAACATTGAATCCACTCCTCCCCTAACTATCAACCCTCATGATTCTGGTTAACAATGTCACACCAAATCCTCGTTATACTTGATTTGATTAAAACAATTCCCCTTAGATTTGTTACCCTGATAGAGTCATACTTGATTTAGTTAAAACAATTGCTATAGCTATAGTAAGGCTAACGTTCTGTTCCCAAGATCTTGCTGGCCAGCAGCCAATCCCCTTTCCAACCACTCTTTCTAAACCACCACCACACTCTCGTTACAATTTTAAAAGAAAATCTTTTTAAATCTATACTATCATTGGCATGAATTTCTATAAATACTGTTTTTATGATTCTTGTTTAGGTTAATAATCATCTAATATTTACTATTACACGGGTGCAATTCTCACATGAGCCACTAAATCAAATCTACCCCCCTTTTCCCAGGCTAGGTCATATGTGATTTGTTTAATACAATGGAAATTAACATTCACCTTCTGTCCCAGACCTTGTTGTCCTGACTACCATGCCTTGCCTACCTCCATCACCTTCCAGTTACCAGTTTAAAATTATTTTAACCCTATACTATCACAGCCATCCATCAAGTAGCATTTTCTTCATTTAGACTGATGCACTGGGCAGCATTTGAACTGTTTGAGTTCAAAACTATACTTTGTTTTGCTTAAACTTGTATGTGTCTATGGAAAGTCCCTTTTTGGAGTTGCCTGGTCAGTGTTTGCATTTCTTTCTCATTCTGACACTTTCCTTTATTTCTGTTCTTCTGCCTGAAGCCTTCTCTCTTTGGTTGCAATATATAAACAAAAGCATGTATTCTATTCCCAATCTGCTGAAACCAGTTGAAGAGGTGTTTTTCCTTTTAACTCCAGGGGGGTGGGGGCGGGTGCCTTCTGTTCATGGACCAGCTGTTAAAACTAGGTGGAGCAATGTTCCTTATCCCTTCCATGGCCTGTCCTCCCTCTCAGGGGGCATATCTTCTGTTAATGGGCCATTAAGGCTCCCACACAGTGGGAGGAGCCAAGCATTCCTACCCACATAAAAGCTGAAATTCAGCACAGCCAGACAGCCTGTTTTCCACTGGATTCCCAGAGGAAAGACAGGACCCATCTCACCACCACTGGACCCTTCTACAGGATGATCTCTACTCCAACAGAACCACATCTGTTGCTCCAGGAGGACTTACTTGGACTACTCCCAACACTCTGACAAGGGCGTCGGGTTGTATTTTGACTCTATCAGTGTTTCGAGGATTTTTTTTTTTATTCTTTGTTTGTTTGCTTTACTACATTTGTATTTTTTAATATTCCTGGTAAAGAACTGTTATTCCTATTCCCAAATCTTTGCCTGAAAGCCCTTAATTGCAAAATTAAAATAATTTGGAGTGAGGGGGTTTACATTCTCCATTCCAAGGGAAGCTCCAGCTTTTCCCTGAGAGACGTTTGTTCTTTCCAAACCAAGACCTCTTCCTATTTGTCCACTGCATCTTGTCTCATCCCCCACAGGCTTGAGAAGAAAAAGTCCAAATTCAGTTTTCTTTACATATCTGTGTTCCCTATAAATCTAGGTGTCACATCATGTGTGTTCTGAGATGTCTGCTCAATAAAATAGCTATGAGCCTGTAAAGGCTAATTCCACGTTTGTGGCAAAATAGCCTTCTCTTCTGCTCTAGTATTCCAGTTCAGTGTGGAGACCATTTTCAGATTTCCTACGGAATTTTAGAATTTACAGAAAACAGCAAGGAGAATGAGGGTGTTAGATTCATATGAGAAAAATTTGAGCACTGGCCATGATCAACAGAGAGACCCTCAAGCCATTTACTTTTGAAGGTTCCAGCAAGAAAGCAAAGGCATGTTCCAGACAGTATGGAAAAGGGATGATCTGCTTCAAAATTCAGCATCTGCATGTGCGCTGTTGTAGGTCCAGCACTGTGTGGTTGAAATGCATGCTTTCAAAGCTTAATGTCTAAGTTTAAATATTTGTTTTGCATGTACCGCCTTTTTTTTTTTTTTTCCCCGGCTTTCTTTCTCAACTTGTCTCCTAAAACCTGCACTGGTGAGGTGGGGGAAGTGGGGATTTTATACTAAATTAATGAGCATCACTAAAATATTTAAAAATGTGTGTTTCACAGCTTGGTGTTGGTAGTTTAGAAAACATTATGATTTTGCTCACTCGTGCTCTGCATTGCTTGTATATCTCTCTCCCAGTAAAATATACTTCAGACTTCTTTTTATTAATTAAACATCGAGAAAAATTTAAACCTCATTACAGCTAATTAGTCACCCTACCAGGTATTTAAAGATACAATGTTGTGTAAATAATTTATCAAAAATGTTCTTCCTGTTACTCCCTGTTGCAATAATCTCTTGACATCTTTCCTACTGTGGTTTCTTTCTCCTCTCTAATCTTTCGCCTTTTCCTTTGTTCATAATATTTAGTCTAATAATAAATAGTGTTAATCTCTAGTCATCCACATTACAAAAATCATCTCAGTGTTGCACAGAGACGAAAAAGTCAAAGAAAATTTTAAGAGTTACTAAGAAAAGAAAATAGGGCACAAACAGTCATCACACTACTGCACAAATTCCTGGTGCATTTTCAACCTTGACTATTGCAAAGAACTAGAAAAACTACAGAGAAGGAGTGGAAGTGTGATTGAAGTTATGGAGTGATTTATACAGGAGGAAGTAATCAATGGTTTCATTAGCTTGGCAAAAAACCCCAAAAAACAAAAAACAAAAACAAAAACAACAACAGCAACAGCAACAACAAAAAAACCCAGGATATATTATCTGGATCTATAGAAAACATGTGGAGCACAGAAAGTGAATAGGAAATAACTACTCATTATTTCTTGCAACACAGGAAGTAAAGAACACCCAGTGAATTTATAAGATCTAATAAATTTGCTTTCATACAAACTCAAAACAACAGCTTTCCCCACAGCAAATAACTGAAACTCAGCACCACAGGGTTTTGACGAGGCCAAGATCAGAATGGATGTCAAAACCAGCTTGGACAGATTCAGAGGAGAAATACATTTGTGGCTACTGAATACGATGTTCTACATTCGTCCCTTATGTCAGTTCTTTAAAGCTATTACCTGGCTTGAAACTATAAGATTATTTCAGGAAAAGATCACTCAGAGTTTATCCTGCTTTTTATAGTCCTTCCTAAAACAGTACTTATGTTTTCCTACTGCTGAACAGAGGATACCAAACTACAGGAACTTTTGGTCTAATTTTGTGCCATTATTCTTACATTCTCTGAATGATGTCATTCTGACAATATGCTCAGAAACCTGTTCCTATATTGAAGTGTAGTGAATGATTTATCTCCTGGAGGTTTGGACTTCATCTTTGTTGACATAATTTCATCTCACCAGAGCAGACGTGTTTGTCTTGAGCAATGTAAGAATCACTGGTCCAAGGAAAAGTTTTGTCTGTGTGAAGTTTTGAAAAAAGATGGTTATATTTCCAGAAACTAACAAGAAAATGGAAAGAGAAGTAACCCCAAGTAATCTGGGAGATGTGTTTCTAACTGAACTTTATTAATGGTAGTTTCCTGCTGTGGTTATTTTCATACATTTATTGAGCAGAGCTATTTTCCTCACTCTGGTTATGTCTTATAAAATTCCACACTATAGAACTCTTGCTCCTGCTTGCCAAGGATAAAACACTGGTGTGTTGTAATTTAACTATGAACAAGGTGGTTTAAATAGTGGTTGTGGTTTGTCTTTAATCAGCAGTTTTAGGATATGCATTTTTGTTTTGTAGAAACTTTCAAAATTTCCTTTACATCTTTCTTTTCCCACTGTAGCAGTAATTGCTTGTGTGCTCTTTAGTGATCATAGGGCCATGCAGCTCCTCAGAGGCATAGGCAGGACTCTGCTAAAATAACAGTTGTAACTGGGGCAGGAGTCAGCAAAATAAATAAGAGCCTGTATTTCTGAAGGCTGATTTATGCCAATAGGGAGATCCTCATACAGTATGAAACAGCACTGCGTTAATCTCAACAGATCTACTTTGTTTCATGGGGGTCACAAATCTGAACCCATGCGTGCAAGATTCTCTCCTTAAGTGGATGCAATTATCAGCACTGTGCTTAGATAAGGTTTTGCTTCTTTGTGGCCCAGAAATGCTACAATTGCATTGTTTATCCCATTGCTTTTCTGGAAGCTCATCCATGCTCACATGGCAAGGTGCATTTGTGGCTGCATGTCGCTAGTTGCACAAGATTTGATACCACAGGCTTGGTGGCATTAAAAGCACAGCAGCACTGGCTTTGCTGCAGCCTTACTGCTGTCATCATGTGACACTTGTTGCTGAGACTTAGGAGTTTTGAAGGCTAGCCTTTGGAAGAAAATATCTTGTCCAGTTGACTGAAGGTAATACTTTACACCTTTGATGTAAGAGACACGGCAGATGCCAAACCTTGCATCCAGAGGTGACTGATACATTTTCTGTCATCAGCTGAAGACACTTCAGCTGCAACACTCTCATCTTTCTTTCCCTGAAATTACCTCAAGATTTTGTGAGATATGGTCCTGTGCCACACAGCAGTTGGAATGGTGTTACTGGAATGTAGTATACACTGGAATGAAATACATGGATTGGCTTCCACCTAGTTGACGCCCTGCAGGCTACTCCATCCCCTTTAACTGACAGGACCAGAGGCAATGGGCACAAATTGAAATACGGGAGGCTCCATCTGAGCTTCAGAAAATGCTCTCTTACTGTGGGTGTGACCAAGCTGATACATATTGCTCAGGAAGGCTGTAGAGTCTTCCCCACTGGAGATATTCAGAAGCCATCTGAACATGATCCTGGGCAGTCAGCTCGAGGTGGCCCTGCTTGAGCATAGGTTTAACCAAGATGGTCCTCTGGAGGTCACTTCCAAACTCAACCATCTTGTGATTCTGTGGCAGAGCCCCATATAACATGAAGGCTGATATTTAGTTTACCAGCGAGTAAACAAACCAACCAGTTTGTTGCTGACAGCATTTCATGCGTGCTCTGAGCCACACCAGGAAGGACTGCCAGGACACATTGGAAGAGGCTATTCTAGGCACGGCCCACAGTCATATCTGAAATGGGATCAGACTCTCCTTACAAGAAGAACTTCTGCATTTGGTTCCAGCTGGAGCTCGGGAGCCTGCAAGCAGTTTAGGCAGCTGGGGAACTTGGCACAGAATGCAAAACTGGGAATGAAACTCCCCAATAGCATTCAAACACATGAGAACTTCTTTATGTTGTCTTGCAGTAGTGCTCCCATCAATAAGAACTAGGCCCCTAACCTCAGGAAGAGTACCACTTACCGTCATTACTGTCAAAAAGTCAGCGTTTTCCTGCTGCTATCATATTGTGAGAAATTACAGCAATTTCCTATTTTTAGAACAGCAGTGCCAAACATCAGATATCACTGTGCAGTACTGTGCCTGAACAACTGCTGTATTTTTGGGGGACTTAGTATTGCACAAAGATATTTAATTAGACAGTGAGTTGAAACAGTAAAGTACTTTCTAAATGCTAAATATTAGTATTCCAAAGCATGAAAAACTAGAAAAAGGAAAGCCCTGATTTCCTAAATTCCTGCAGCCTATGCACAGAAATCAAGATGGACTGAAGCAGATTTTATCACAAGCCACCTAAAAAGAGAGATGTAGAAGCTTTGAGCCGCCGTGCTGACTGGGCAATCACAGAGATGAAACCTTTCCAAAATCCCTTTTGGAATCAGTCTGCATATCTTCCTCCAGCACTATAGATCATGTACAAGTCCTGGCACAGCACATGTGGGCATCACTAATAAGATTTACTCTTTATCCATTCCAAGCTTCATCATCCACTGAGAAGGCAGCTTGCTGAGCAAGGAAAGAGTTAGATTGTGTTGGATGCTGCTGATACTAATAAGAAACTTGGCAAGTTTATGGTGGAATATTGCTATAATACAATAATGTTTTTAGGACAAACAAAAAATCATTACCAAACCTCTTTGAAATGCAGGAGACACAATTTATAGGAAAATACTTGTATTCAAGAAAGTGGCAAATCAGTTACAGCAGGTTTTCACAAAGCCCATTGAAATACAGAGATATTTACAGAATGATACAGAGATGAGTTTGCTGTCCATTTCCTCCTAAGATGTTGTAAATTTTTTTGATGCATATTCCTACTCTCCTGAGTGCACAGAGAATATGTCCTCAGAGTCATACAGCATAGAGCTATAAACAGTTACAACTTGTTTAAAAAGTGCTTCTCTCAGGACAGATAAAAATCTTTTGGGGTTGAATTTTCTTTCCCTTTTTTTTATTCCTCTCTTTTCCTGCTGCTCTGCAATATAATGGCTGAAAATCTCATTCACTCAACATCTGAATTCAGATCCAGCCATAGTCTGTATTTTACTCCTTAGAGTAAAAACTCTAAGGAATGAATAGCTGCTTGATAATTTCATAGATTTTTTTTTTTCAATTTGCTACTTTCAATATAGGTCATACCTGTGTCCTTCCCTATTTTTGACATCAAGGGAGGAACACAGGCATGTTTGCCTTACATGATGACTTAGTTCTTCAATGCTTAGAAGTCTTTCAGCACTCTGTTATTATGCACATACCTTGAGTAACATGGATGACATATTTCTGTATAAAACACCTTCTAAATGGAGCATTTTAACTGGCTGAAATATTTCTCACACATGACAGATGTGAGATAACTAGATACTAATTAACTAGCTTAAAAATCATCTTGTGCAGAAACTAGAACCCAGGGATCCAATGCATCATGAAGGAGGTAAAGAGTTTTACCCTAGAATACAAATTTACATAGCAATTTTATAGCTATATATTATTATGCATTCATTCACTATTATTAAATGTAATTCTGAAAATTAGAGGGCATTTTACTTTCTGGAGGGCTCCAACTCTGCTGACTGGTAACCAGATGCCAGATTAGTCAACTTGACTAATCCCTTTTTTATGCTGCTGAGTTAAATTGTGATATTTTATTCATATTAGGTAGCACCTGGTCAATTGAAACAGGATTGCCCATGATGTAAGACAGTACTAAACATGAGTGAGTACAGGGCACAATTCAAAACGAGTGTCTCACTGAGATCTCAGAGTACAGTTTTACAGTGTGAAAGAAAATGAGCTCTAGCCCAAGATACCACAATGCCTCAGTAAAACCTACACTGAAGTATTCTGAGCAGCACATCATTCTTTGCAGTTCCAACAGAGCAACAGAGGACTTGGATAAAGTGTTAATGCTCAGACTACAGAGTTTTATCTTGACCATAATTTTTAAATGGTAATTTTGAACAACTTTCGTGATATGTGTTTGATTGTTGTCAGTGGAAGTCAGGCGGGAAACTACCTTGGTCCCTCATATTCAGTATTATGGTAGTCATTCATGAAGATGTGCTTAATTTTGTTCTTACTGCATTTATATCAGAGGGAAAAGATGACAAATGAAATCACTATCTTAATTTCAGTTGTTTGGGTCCCACAAGAACCATGAGAAACGTCCTTATTTTGAAATATTTAACTGCTAATACCATCAGTTTGATATTTGTTAGTTAATTATTTGGAAGGTGGGGGAATAGAATGATGATTAAATAAATTTGTTAGATATTCATCAGCTCTTCCCTTCTAAGTACTTCAGTGTTACTTATAAAATAGGTCTCTGATGATTTCACATTTTCAGAGAACTTGTCTGGCTTCAACTACTGAGTGCTTTTACCTGGGTGCTGGAGAAAGCTGATTTTGATATGACAGGGATGCTGCCCTGGAAATTGTTCTTCTGAGAAATATTTTTTTTTAATTACTGGGTGGAAGGAGTGATTTTTTTTTTTTTTTTTACACAGATGTTAAATTTCCTGGAATTCATTGGGGAGAAAAATGCCTTTGAGGCATCATTCAGTCCATTAACCACAACGCCAACAGCCAGTGGCTGGAGGTGAATACTAACAGATTTTATAGCTCTTTACAGTAATAGACAAAGCCAGACAGATTCACAGCACAGCTTGGCCCTCCTGTTCTTACCTGCTGCCTTCTGTGTTTATATCCCCAGTGTCTGCAACCTGTTTCCTTTTTGAACATGGAGACATGAATATAAGAAGCTGTGTTGGTTTGCTTATTTGTGTAAAAATGATACACTCAGCAAACCCGGATCAGGCCCTCTCCTCCACATCTAGGTACTACTTTAAAATTAATACTGTTGCAGTATTATGTCAGATACACGTGCTTCATAATACACAGAGCAAAACAAGGGAATAGGGAACAGCTGAAAAATTAATTTTAAGGATGAAATTTCCTGAGAGAAATCTTTATTCGTAAGACAAACGTGGGAAAAAAGAAAAAGAAGGAGAATGAAAATGTGTTGGTGTTGTTTAGTGTATGTACATTCTCTTGTTGGCTATATGAAAGCTTTTAATAGTTTTATCCATACAGAATACAGACAGTGTTCTGAATCATAGTGTCTTTTCTAGGGAAGGCAGGAAGTCCTTGTATACTCCTGCACTGCAGAACTGAGTTCAGCAGAGGCCTATAGCAGTGGGGATATAGGCTGACATAGGTTGCATGTGCATCTATTTTGGATTCTTATCTCCATATTTCAATTAGGCTATTAGGAGCATGCCTTCCTTGTTAGTTCTAAGCTAGGAGTCTCCAAGCTAAACTTTGCTGTGATGGATTATGACAATTTATTATGCAGACTACTTCTCTGAGTTTCTACTATACCAACATTCATAGAATATGCTGACCTTGGAATCAACTATGGATAAGACATAAACTCCCAAATACATAATACTTTGAGTGGCTAATAATCCCAAATTAAACTTGAAAAAATAGGTGATTAACTTTAGGACCCTGATAATATTATATTATACACAATTAAAAGTTCCTCCCTCAAGTTTCTATAGAATTTATGCTATTTCTTCTCCAAGACTTCCCATGGTGGGTGCTCAACATGATAATGAAGAGACCAGATAGCTAATTATTTAACAACTTGTTTATCTGTTTGCTATGTGGTATCCCTGCAGCAGTCTTATTTCTTTGTTTGAAGTCTTTTACACACATGCATTTATAAGACACTTGGGGCTGTGAGGAGAAAAAGCAGCAAACAAATATGTTAGGAAACATATGATGTACTAAATCTGCAAAGGGTAAGGAGCTCCAAAAAGGAGAAGGGAAGAAAATGGGATCCAATTTAGGAAAGTAATGTGAGAAATGTTAAGTGAAAAAAGAACAGCCATCCAGCTGAGATTTATTAAGTGAAAAGTTTTATGGGTTTTTTAAATAAAAGCTGTGGAAGACCAGAAATCAAAGATCACTGTATATTTACTAGGTTTTTTTGAAGTTTCTCTTCACTAATATCTGAGTATCTCACAAGGACTAATCAACTGATCTTAAGAATATCCTTATGAGTTTGAGAGATTTAAGCCTTGATTTATCATTGGAGGAATAAAGAGAATATTTATCTAAAACTACACAGGAAATCTATGATACAAATAATAAAGCAGGCCTGCATTCAGTGCAGTGACTCAACCATAAGCCCAGCCAATCTTCTTTCAGGGTTACAAGGCACTAAGGGAAGGCTGTTGGTACAATTCATAGCCAAAGGAGAGAAGCTGATGAGAGACTCCCTCCAAGTATAGATGGAGAGGGTTATATAGTTCTGCTTGTTGGGGGAAATCCACCTTTCTTCTTGTGTTTTGATTAAAAGGAATGCCATAAATGGATTGATTTTCAGCTAACCCTTTCTGGGGATCTCTGATGGTAGCCAGTCTTAAAGAGCCAAGATCCTCCTAATGAAATTTGAGACCGTTTTGAGCTTTGTCTTCATGTGGTCATTTTATGAAAAGTTAGAAAACCTATATGCAGTGAAGATGAGAACACCCATGTTGCAGGAGGGTAAAGCCCTCTGTATTGGTAAACTACAGATGCAGCTAACACACAAAAGGGAAAAAATGTCCTATTTATTATTCCACTTGGAGTTTAAAGGAGAATTACTCATATTTGAAAATAGGACACAAATAATGTTATTTAAATAAAATTTTCCCATTTTGTGTTTTCCTTCAGCTTTTAACCATACATTGCTGAGGTTGTATACAAGCATTACCTCTATTAAAACTTTCAGTCATTGGATTTGCTCAGTGAGCTGACCACATCTTGTGCATTGCTCTGAAGGAGACAGTTGTCATGCACTGTGATCTGAGAATATGTCTCTGTTTACGTTATCTACAGGGAGAATGACCTTGTAACCACAATAAATATTGTTATGTGAGATTTTTATGAAGGATTTGCACATCCATATTGAAACTGCTGTAGAACATTGAAGAAGACTGAAGCAACTTTTATTAGCCCTATTAACTCACTCTAATAATGGGTTCTCTGTCTTTCATCCATATTTTCAAGGTACATCTACCAACTGCATCATCTGCTTCTATGGGATCTGAGAGATCTCAGAAAAAATAAGACTACTACCATCATGGTGGTATCATACCTTTTCTGGGCAGAAGACTGCAACCTAATTGTGCAATCACTAGGACTCCACTGATTAAAAAAGTTTAAATTCACCACCTTCTAGGACTTCTGAGTCCTAGAATAGAATTGTTACTATCCAGCACATTTTCCATAGAAACAGTTGCTCAGAGGAAGATCTGGATAACTGAAATCAACGGTGCATACATGTGGTCTCCTTCTAATTTGCACTGTTTTTAACACAGGTCTGGGAATGTAAAATATTCTTAGACTGCATGCAAAGACAATGTCATTTACAAACACTTTAAAGTGTCTTGTCAGTGCCAGAGCTGTGGAAAAGGGTGCACTGAGCACTGTAGTGCTACTACAGCTAAATGCACTCAATGTTATATGAAAAAGAATAAAAATTTGTAAATTTAGTGGTGTTACTTTAGAAGTGCCTTTTCAGTTAGACTGTTGAATGCTGTTTGCCCAATGCCTATTGGTATGGTAATGGTGGTTGCCTCCCTAAAATGTTCTCCCTGTCAAATGCTAATTACCCAATTCTTTGTGACTGTCCCTCCTGTTCTTCCCGGTGGGGTATCAGGTATTGCCTCTGCCCTGGCCACTGAAGTAACATCCCTGCTGCTCCCCGCCCACCATGGTAATCAAAGGATTCCCACAATGCTCAGTGTATCAAAGGGACCCCAATTTGTACCAAAAAGCCCCTAAAGCAACGAGCCAGCACAAACTCCAGGCCCACGAAGAACACCTCCATGTCAGCAGAATGTCCAGCTACCTGCTGAGGGCTTCCTCCTTACTCGCCATAACCTAAGAAGCACTGAAGAAAGGAGACCCCCCCCCCCCGCCCTCAACTCCAGCAGCCAAGTGGATTTCCAAGGGACTCTTATGCGGAAGGGACCTGCCTAGTCTGCAGTGTGGGCAGCAGACTTGGCTATGCACCTCCTCCTCTGGGCTGCCTGGCAAGGAGCAGCAGTGGTGTGCGCAGCCTGTGCGAGCTTCCCCTCCCATAGCTGATCCTCGTAAAAGAGCTGATCC
>VZSR01003524.1:3135044-3158601 GCA_013398615.1 Brachypodius melanocephalos | reverse complement strand
AAAATTCTTGAAGTAAAAAAGGAACAAACCTAACCCCCAACAGTGAGATACACATGTTCTTAAAGGCAATGTGAAGCACACACTGGAGGCTCTCTGATTCTTCAGTTTCTTGGTTTCTGTTTTTCCAGTTAACTGCAAACAGAATTCAGTGTGAGCAAAAAAAAAATCTAATAATTTCTAAGATTATGATGATTCCTAGGCAAGTCTGTTTGAAGTTTGCATTACAATATGGAACTATTAAAATGCAACAACAACAACAACAAAAAGGACATAAGATATTAGAAAATTCTTTTATATCAGGATGATTTAATCTCCTATAGAAAATTTATTTCTGAAGATTGTTCTGTTATGAGCTAATCTGTGTTGCAAATATTTGAGAAACAGGTCAGCTGAAACTACTTGTGTGAGAATATTTCTTTTCTGGAAGAGGGAGAAGGTTGCAGCTCATGTCTGGTGAGAAGAAGAAAGCAACTCAGGGAGGCAGGATGCAGAAAAGCTGCGGATTATAGTGGTTTTCTCTGCCTTGGTTAAAAAAAAAAAAAGACTAATAACAACTAGCATTTTGAGTGTTAGTTAGTTTTTCATCAGCCAACAAATAAATTGTGCTGAAACATTAGACCCTACTCCCATGGTGATGAGATATTACAGTACATATGGTATGGAAACATTAAGCGGTGTTTGAAGACCTCACAACGCCTAAACACAGCGTGCCAGCCAACTGGTGACCATACACTGCAGCTGACACAAACACGGAGCTGCCTTCTGCTTTCCTGCACCTGGATTTGCTGCACAGATAAATCTTAGATGTTACTGCAGCGCAAGGCCCAGCAAGGACTTCATATACTTCTGTTAGCAATAGATGCAGCAAGTGCACATCCCCCACCAATAAAAACAGATATAATCTTCTGTTTGAAATGAGTTTGTCACATCACAAAAGATTTGTTTTCACCCTGTCCAAAAGCTGCAGCCATTCTGTTTTTCTCTTGATGGAACTAGACAGCATTGCAATCTTTATGTTATACTGACCGCATCTAAACTACAAAAAATATTTAGGACTGGTGGGTCAGGATCAAAAGTGCACAAACAGACTAAATGCTGTACACAGTGACTTTGGTGGGTTTGGATGGAATGTCAGCTTGAATAGTCATGTCCTGTAACTTTGTATTCAATATCTGGCATTTCAGTCTTAGAAAATCAAGGCAAAAATTCTGAGTAATTTTTTTTTCTGATATTAAAGACTGGGCTGTTTTGTGAAGTTTCCTACTGCAACTTCAGCTCAAGTGAACTTTGCAGCATCTTAGAAGATCACCCAAACAAAACTAACTCCTGCTAATACTAAGTATTCATAAGCTTCTCCTTCTTCCATTTTATGATTTAAATGTCATGTAGAACTATTTACTCATTAGTAAATAGCCTTGATGGTTTTTAAACTTCTGTTGTATCCAACATATGCAGAAGTCACACAAAAATAACTCAAAATATGCTACAAATGGGCAATTTCTCTTTGTTTTGTGGTGCAGAGCCATACTGATTTAGCTAACACTACCATCCTATTAACACATCCTATTCCCATGTTACTCCACAGTGAATATTATCTAAAATTTTATTCTAAAAGAAGTGACCTACCTGGAAAGGGGATGACTTTTTTTTGAATCCTGCCTAGAACCCAAAGAATTAATTCTCCTTTTACCTATATATCCTGTACAGTTTGTGTGAACAACAGTAGTCTATGTTATGTAAGACATCTGTAGCTGGAACAAAGCACAAAGAAAGCTGTGTTATAAATCTGCTGTAACCACTCAATTGATTCTACCCACCTTTTCAGAGCATTTAATATGATTTCTACAGTATGTCTGTTCTTCTAGTACTTTTCAGTCCCAGGGCTATTGCACAGTTCCAACAAGACTCCGTTACACTGATTACTTGTTATTCCCTACTGATGCTCTCTTCCTAGTTCTGCACAGGCACTTCAGTCTTGACCCAAAGCAAGACTTTGTCTTCCTAGCTGTGGGATCCCAGAGGACCTTCTGTCAAGCTATTTTAAGACTAACCATCAATAGGCCCTGCTATCCCAGTTTTTAATTAAATCTTTTGGTTAAACCAAGGTTTATCAAATAGGAACTAATACAACAGGAATACAGGTTGAGACAGAGAAAGGTTTGCTAGATTTAAACACTCGTAATACAACCCTATTTGTGACAAAAGAGTACTATAACAGACGTATTACTTTATTCCTAAAGACTTCCATTTTCCCTTTTTTTCTAAAGCCATTGACCTATCATTTTTACTTTTTGCATTATGTGTATTTTTAACAAATATCACTTTATTTTAACAAATATCACTTTATTTTAACAAATACTCCTTTTCTTGGCATGGAAAGCTTTTTCATTTTAAAACAAAAATTTTAGCGAGTATAGTTTTAAAATACAAGCTTTAGTTCTTTAGGCTGAAGTTTGTAGAAAGAAAGTCTGGTAGGAGTAAAAAGAAATTAAATGTTGGTGAGCAGCCTTTGATAGTAGATCTCCTGGGGGACAGCATAAGAGATATGACATCTAATTACGTTTTAGTTATCTTGATGCCTGTTTGTCATAATACTTCTTCTGATATTGTCAGAAACCACTGGAAAGGGAAGGTAAGGCAGACTTTTCCTGGATTTGGCATGCTGAGCAAAGACATTAACATATGCTGTAAAATGCCTCAAGAGACATGTTGCAGACACTGAAAGACCTCTGGTTCCCTCCTCTCTTGGAATTGTAAACCTGAAAATTCAGTACTAAGATTTCCTTCTCTTTATAACTTTTCCTCTTTTGCTTTTCCTCTTTCATTCTCAGTTTCTGTTGTTAAGTTTCACAAGGCCTGAGTCTGACAACATCACAATAATTAAGTGTGGGGTGAGCTAAGTACAGTGACAGGATGGACAAATATAATGAGTTTGTAAATGGTAATTCAGGTTGTTACTTCTGCCACTGATGAGTACAGGACTTTCAAATTCCTTTGCAGATGGATTTTGAAGTTGGGATATTTTAGTTCACAAATAGGATGGAGTAAGACTGCATGTATTGTCATGCAGTCAGTTGAAGGGCAATAGCAATTTCAGACAGTGACAGCATCTTAGAACTGAGTGACCAAATGTTAGTTGCTCTTTTCTGACTTGTTCTGAAACCATATTAAACCACATACTACTTTCAAGTTAAGTAGTGGAGGTGGAAGCAGGAGCCTTCTTTTGCTGCGAGAGGGAAAAAAAAGCCATTGAAATGCAAATTCTTATGGTACAGTTAGAGTTTTCCTTAGCTTAATCTCATAACCCCCAGATTTTTATATAGTCACTAAACAGTCTTGAATTTATCTCATCAGTACAAAACCAAGAAAATCATCATGCACAGTTGTACTGTTGAAGCATCACAATGCAATTATTTCATTGCACAGAGCAGATGCGTGCTGCTGGCATGTCAGAGCCAATAGGAGCTGGATGGAATTGGTAGCAGCAGGAATTCACTGTCACATACATCACCTGAGGACAGGAATGTCCAATGTGACAGGACCATCACTACCCCTAATTCATCTAATTTACTATGGCAAGGAGGATACTTGATTGTGTCTGAGAGTCAACAGGTCAGTGGCGTCATGTAGCAGCTCATGCTGTTCCCAGCAGTGCAATGTTCTTACTAATAATTTAATCTTGTATTTGATGTTTAGTTCCTATGGTTTACCTCCTCCTTCTCATTTTCTTTCACTTCCACTTAAAAATATAATGTTCCATTTCAGCAAAATTAACTGCAATTTCATGGATAGCTACAGCAGGAATAAGTTGTATACATAATGCTGTAATCCATCTATTCGTTCCCCAGAATGCAAATTGACTTGGTAAGTAATTCCATGTCCTAAGTAAATAACCTTACTTCTAATTGAGAATACTGTATTTTCAGTGCAGATGGGGAAGGGAAAAGAAGATTGTCCCTGGCTTTGACTTTATGATAGTTGTTGCAGGATATTTTGTTTACATTTTTTTTAAATCGATCATATAAAAAATATAGGCAACAGCTGCCTTGATTTCTCTTTTAACAAAAGCTCTGGTGGTCTACTGATGCTTCATTCTCCCTTTTTCTTAGAAAAAATTTCTTTAGAAAAATTTTCAAAATCTGGTTCTGATATAATATGCCAGATGACAATATCTAAAATGCACAATTCCTCTAGCTAGTAGATACCAATTATCATAGGATTTTTGTATACAAAAATAGAAATAGAATAGAGGATAGAACATGAGTTTTGTTCTTGCAGCAGTAATGGGTAAGAAGAAACACTCTACACTAGAATAAACAATAGGAAATTTACTTTCTATGGCCCTTTTTAAGTTCAGATTCTCTGTGGGGTTTTCCAGCAGCTGGAACAATTTGTATGAACTGTATACTTAATTTTGTAGTATGGATAATTTTCTTCTATTAATTGATTGGTATTTCCATTTCTTTTCTCTATTAAGATATTAATAATTGTCAAGAGCTTCTTTCGGGTTCAGCTTTAATATCAATGTCTCTATCATATTGAAAATAAAGACCACAGCTTTTATATGTTCTTACTGATTTCTTAAACTACCAAGTTTCTCAACCAATTTTTTCACTATAAAGTAGAAGTTACTTAAATGTCAATGGTAAAGATATTTGAGTGGTAAACACCAAGTATTGCCTTTAACTGTAAACTCCATTGGACTACCAACTTGAAGTCCATTAAGTTATCATAACCTAACTCTTCCAGGAGAAACAAGCTTATCAAAATTACCAGACAGAGTTTTTAAACGAAAAGGAAGTGTTCTTACATACCATGCATTAAGTAAATTGTCACATTTATTGCCATGGAATGTAATGAAGGACAAAAACATAGACAAACTTACAGAAAATAAATGGCTCTTTTAAATAATTGTTCAGATGCAATCTGTGGCTCAACAAGTCAAGTCAGACTTGTTGCAGTGAAGAATTCCTGGAAGGAACATCAAGAAAGCTTGCTTTGTTTCCTTTCTTCCTACTCATTTTCTGTAAATAGATCACATTGGCAGTCCCAGCTAGAGGACACTGGGCCAAGTGGGCCTTTTGCCTGACTCTGCACATTACTGTAGTGGTCTTTCATGCATTATGGCATCTTCAGTATGATTCCTATGCAAAATCACACGTGCTTCCAAACAACTTTCTACCTGTGGCATTTGCCAGAACTGCAGAATGAGCAAACTTGTGGCTGAAGTGCTTCAGCACTTGCTTTCCAGCTGACAGACACCCGGGGTGCTGCTTAGTAACTTGAGTTAACTGGGCTCCCATTGCACTGAGCAGTGCCCATGTAACTAGGAATTTCTATACAAAAATTCCTTCTAACTGCCTTTGGTCCAATTCCCTTCATTAATCTAGGAAAATACAGCTATGGGAGAGTAATAGAAAGACCAATCTATTTTAATATCTGCTCTAGAGTCAGAAGATATTAGTTTGTCTTGCTTACTTTGAAGCCACTAATTTTCAGAAATGCCAAATGGATGCTAATTTCTTTTCAATTTTCAGCTTTTCATCTCATCTATCTTTATATTCAAAAATACTTCCCTCTGTATGTAAACATAAAACCAGCAGTGGTGCCATTTTTCCTAAGTTCTTACTTGTAAAGGTGTTGGTATCTTCAAGTATTTTTTTCTGAGAATAACATGGAAAAGTTGTTTATTCTTACAGTTTTTCTAATGCTCAGCTATAATTACTTGATATTTTTTCCTTGAGCAATTAGTTTAAATTATCAACTCCAAATTTACTAATTTTAATTGACAGGCCTTCTCAACTCACCCTTGATTCCTTTCAGTGTTATCCATATGTCAAAAATTTTGCAGTATCTCGGTGTCAAAGAAGCTCTGTTTATATTGGTGTCTGACTTTCTCTGATGCATTATTTATAAAATAATCCAACCGTGTAAGGCACTTGAACACAAACTTCCAGGTCTTTCTGCAGTCGTTTTTCCAGTGGCATAACCATGTCCATAATCCAGAAGGAGAAACTGCACTGTCTGTTAGTTCAGTGATCTCCCACATTAATGAACCTGAGAGGCCCCAAGAATTGTTAGTGGCTGCTTTTCTCACCTTTACTTTTTTAGATATTTTTATAAAGGTTTTTGCACTTTTTCTAGCTATTTTCTAGTTATATCTAGTTTTAGTCAGTAAGTGGTGCCAGACACTTCTCATGGTGCTTATTTTATCTTCCAAATCACAGAACCCAACACACTTCTGCAAATGTAACAATTCAAATTAGGAACTAGGGCTTCTCTCCCGGAAAAGGTGGCAGGATGAATAGCCTAGCCAAAACACATCTACACCAATGCATGCAACATGGGGAATAAACAGCCGGAGCTGAAAGCCATTAAGTGGAAGACTGTGACATAGTTGCCATCATTGACACACAGTGGGATGACTTGCACAACTGGAGTGCTTGCAATGGATGTCTGTAAACTCTTCAGGAGGGACAGGTGAGGAAGGAGAGGCAGTGGGGGAGCCCTGTGTGTTAGGAAATGTTTTGACTGTCTAGAGTTTAGTGACGATGGTGATAGAGTTGAGTGGTTATGGGCAGGAATTGGGGGAAGGCCAACAAGGTGGGAGTCTGTTACAGACCACCCAACTAGGATGAAAAGGCAGACAAAACATTCTGTAGGCAGATGGGATAAGTCTTGTAATTGTTGTCCCTTTTTCTTGTGGGGGAGTTCAACTTACCAGGTGTATGCTGTAAATACAACACAGCAGAGAGGAAACAGTCCAGAAAATTCCTGGAGTGTGTGGAAGATAACTCCTGAGGCAGCAGGTGAGGGAGACAGCTGGAAGGCATCAGGGAAGGAAGGCATCCACTGGATCTGGTGTTTGTGAACAAACCAGAGAAGGACTGGTGGGTAATATGATGGTTGGAAGCCACCTTGGGCACAGCAATCACATGAGTTTTCAGAGTCCCTTGGGAGGCAGGTCTGAAGGAAAGAGTCCAGGAAGGCTGGACATTCTTCAGGAAGGAAACCTTGAAGGTGCAGGAGCAGGCTGTCCCCATATGCTGAAAGATGAGCCAACAAGGAGAAAAGATTGATCGGGCTGAACAGAGAGCTTCTACTGGAACTCAAGAAAAAAGGGAGAGTTTATGATCCATGGAAGAAGGGGCAGTAAACTCCAGAGGATTTCAAGGACATTGTAAGGTTATGCAGAAAGAAAATTAGAAGTGCCAAAGACCAACTAGAACTTAATCTGGCTGCTGCCATAAAAGACAATAAAAAGTGTTTATAAATACATCAGCAACAAAAGAAGGGCCATGGAGAATCTCCATCCTTTTCAGGATGAAAAGGAAAACATAGTGACAAAGGATGAGGAAAAGGCTGAGATACTGGATGCCTGCTTGCTCTCATCCTTCAATAACAAGATCAGCTGTTCGGGTAGTAGCCATACCCCTGAGCTGGAAGAAAGGGACAGAGAGCAGAATGAAGATCCCACAACCCAAGGGAAAATGGTCAGTAACCTGCTACACCACTTAGCACACACAAGCCAGTGGGACTGGATGGGACCCACCCAAAGATACTAAGGGAGCTGTCAGGAATGCTCATGATACCCATAATTCTGTGCTATCATTTACTTTAAATTCTTGAGAAAGAAGCAGAGGCAGAAATAATTTCATCCTCTATTTCTCATCTGTGTAAGGAAGCCAAAATCAGGATTCCATGCTAGGAAAATTAATGAACAGGAGAAGAGGATATTGCTTTCTGCAACAACCTTTTGGTCCCATTCAACTGTCTCTAACCAAAAATGCAGCAACCATAACAGACTCAAGGAGAAAGCAGAGAGAATATGTCTAGCCTCTCCTTTTGGCAGGACTACATTTTGATACCAAACTAGAAGGAAAGTGACTTGGTTCTAATCAATAATGCATGCCATAATAATTAAGTGCTTTGACATTTACAGGTTAAAAACACAATATTCAGGTGTTTAACTATGAAAAGTCAATTAAAAGCATGGAGAGCACCAGCAAGTAACAGAGGGAATGGATAATCTTAGTGCCCAGTAAGTTTGTTTAAACACAGCCTAACACCTTCAACAGTTTAACCAGTGCTTCAGTTGGCTTATGGTGCTAATGTAGTTAGCATTTTGATCACACCTATAACAAGATCCAAATGCAGATGTCAGAGCCAGTGAAAGCCACATTATAGCAAAAGAACAATATCTGTAACTAGGGAGAAGGGAAGGAAATGTCTCCTGTCACTCTTCTATTTATGGAATTGTGGAAGGACTCTAAAAAAGAGCACAGAGGTGAAGGAATTAAAACAAGAGCTTCCATTTGTCATTGAATTGCTCTGCTAAATGGTAGCACCAATTTCTTCACACCAATCTGCTTGGATCGGTCAGCTTTCCCAGCTCATATACTCAATAGGAGATGCATTTTGGTCAATACAGCAGTAGTATAAAAAGGTAATGCAGCCTCCAAATGATTTAAATTATGCTTGTGAATTGTTGTTTCACAGCTTTATGAGATGTTCCTGTTCCCATCCCTTCCTTTTATTGGTTAGCATAAGGCTGGGTAGACTTCTGTGCAATTCCCAGCTGAGTCACCAGAGAGGGTCCATTTTAATCATATTGTATTTTCATATCAATTTGATTTCAAGCCCTGACAAACACTCAGCCTCAAGAAGGGAGAAAACATATGATACACTTTATAAAAACAAAAATTTAAAAGATTAAAACTCCTAATATATGGTTTTTCCATGTCAGCCCACTTCCCACAGTCCCCCATATGAACACGTTTCTCCTGTGTGCTACCTACCATAGTCCAGATTGAAGGATATTTTTAATGCAAGGATTGGCATGAATTTCAAGCAAAAGATCAAAATGGTACCTTTTCAGTTTTCTAAAGAATAGAGCTAATTAACCTTTTTATCAAACTACACACATTTTCAAATTACTTAAATGGGAAATATGCCGGTTTAATTAAGATTTCACAGGGAGAGACAGTTGCAAACACTTGGAGCAGAGAGAAAGTGGGATGTTTATGAGGAAGGTGCTGTATGCTTTACAACTCCCTGTGTCCTTTTCTTGTTTGCACTTCAAATGGAGTCCATTTTTATCTGTCAATCTCCTGCTGAGAGAATCTGATTTTATCATGTGTTTCACTGAAGCTATTAAAAAATTTCAATCGTGAAATTCCTTTCCCTTTGTATGTTTCTCTCCCTCTCTCTCTGTCAGAGTTGTACTGTGACATTGGTTATATCGCAGGATACATTAATTTGATTTGCTTTACAAGTTGATTAGCTAATCCTCCTGCAATCCAGTCTTGATTTACATAAACCTTGGTACCCATATTTTCCTTAGCTGGATCCGCAGGTAGTTTGATTCTTGTAGATCTAGGATTTTGATGTATATGCCACACTTCATTCTGTTTCTTTGTTTTTAGTAAATGGTGAAAACTCCAAGAGTGGCAGCTTGAAGGTCTGTACACATACAAAAGGAACAACATGAACAATGCCAGCATACTCCTCTTCATCACTTCAAGATCTCAGGAATATTTCAGAGCTGTAAAAAGAACATACTAGCTGATACAGCATTACAATATCAGTATTTTGGTGGTAATACATCAAAATAGTTGTATCATAATTAAAAGAAGTTATTAGCCTAAAAGGTCTTCCTCTGAAAATTAAAAAAAAAAAAACCAAACCCACAAGCCAACAAACAAACAAAAAATCCCACCCTGAAATATAAAATTTTGTAGATGTCCACATTTAAGTACTATTCAAATTAAGCCATTGAGACTATAAAAGCCTGAAGCCTGGCTACAGCCATGCATTAACTTCACGTGTTTTGCTTTTGTCAGTTAATGTCAGACACATCATGCCAGATAAATGAAGCTGAACACTGTATAGGTCTTAGTGCTAGTAGAAAAGACATCAGCACTTGATTTGTTGCATTCTGTGTCTCTGTTCTTGAGCCAGCTCCAGGAGACCAATGCTACAATGGTGCATATGTAACTGGGTTTTAGTTTGCTGCTAAGATTGACACGTCTAATGCAAAACAAAAAATATTTTTGGCTGAATGGGTAAGAGTATTTTATCTTAAGCCAAATGGAAATTTGTGCTTTGCACTAAAGTGTTTTTTAATTGTTTTATGTGTTTTTACCTCTTAATTCAAGTCAAAGTAAATTGTGAGATAGAGAGCTGGTTTTAGCCAGAAAAAAAGAACATTTTGTATTGGAGGTACTTAAACTATTAAAAATGGCAAAAGAGTAATTTAATAGCAATTACAAAACACCTTAATTGGTCTCTGTAATTTTTTGAACATTTTGAAGATATAATTAAAAATACTTTTTTCAATACTGGATAGTTCAATATGATCAATAAAATTTTGTCCATTTCAGTCTGTAACACCTGTGCTCTTTTGAAGAACACGGATGGAACCTCAGCAACCTGGCTGCTTGTTCTATAAAGTCAACAGTAATTAGGAGGTAAAGTTTGTTGGGGTTTTTTTGGTGCTGCTTTTGAGCAACAGGCTGGAAAAAGCACAGACCATTTGGCCAGGCTCTGAACCGTACCCAAGGAAATGGTACAAAGAAGAGTGGCTTCAGGATCTCAGAGCCATGAATCAATTTGAGGCATGTGGATCTCACTGGCTCAGGAACTCAGTAATTTATGAATCTATTTCAGCTGCAGCAAATGGCCCTTTCACAGCTTACAGCTACCCAGCAGAATTTAGATGATGTTTTCAGGCTGCGATTTTAAGAGGTCATAGACTGGTGGCTGCAGGGGGAAATTTCACTTGATGTCAACTCCTTTTTGTTTCCTCTCAAATGCCTCATGTTAACGACTGCAGGCATCACAACAGGCAGGGCCAGGGCAGGGGCTGGCATTTCCTAAAGCATATTTCAGCTCTATAATAACAATCATTTTTCCAACCACTGACGATCCTTCTTTCTATGGGGCCCTGCTGACCCCTGGCAGCCCTCAGGCTGCCTTCAGGAGGAGAGACTGGAGCTCAGACAGCAGAAAAGAAAAGATGGGAGGGAAACTGCCATTCAGAGGCCACCCCAATACTCTCCTGGTAGCAACCAAACCGATGCAACAACTAAATAAGCAAATATGCCTTTTCTGTGTTTTTGTAAGAGTCACATTTTTATAGCGCTTTTTCTCACAGCTTGAAGACAGCCTCCTGGTTCACACTTATTGCAGAATCTGGTGGAATCCTGGTTTCTCTCTCCTATCAACTCCCTCTTGGCCTGTGCCTACATAGGCACAAGATGATCCTTGCATTTGCCTGCATTTGCCCACAGACATCCAAGCTTATGGGTGCACTGTGCATATGCACTCATGGGCTCTGTCATGTCACAGGGGATGTGTGGCAGGAGAGGTGCTCCACGAATTCATGTGCTGATGGTTTATGCCCACTACAGTTCCCCTGTAATAGAGAAGAGAGCACATTTTAAGACACCTGTGATGGCTTGCTCTCGGGGATCACTACTAATATCTGAAGGAGCCAGTGCTTTCCAGACAGCTATATTAAATAACTGAACATTAAGCAAGTTGTGAGGTGCCCCGGCACAGCTATAGCATTCAGAGGAACTGCTCTCAAGCAGTTTGCCTCGCAGTAAGAGAGTAAAACCACACTAAGCTGAGTCCCATACCCAGCTCAATAAGCTGCTGTGACTGTGAGTTCCTGCGTGGTTTGTGGTTTGCCTTCTACCAGCTTGATTGGCTGAGCTTCATGAGGGAGAGGCTGAGATGCTGGGCTGAAGATCTGTGTGTCCCACATGGCTCCGCAGACTCAGGTCCTTGCTAAGCATTTGTGCTGAAGACAGGTTGTTATGAGATTCGTGCCTTTCCCCCAGTGTTTTGTCCCATCACAGATCCTGAAAGACCAGAGTGTGACTACCTGCCACAAAGGTACAGATCTGCTTGGGTGCTTGCTTCTTTTGCTGTGAAGGTTTACAGGTAGATGCACTGGGTAAATCAGCATTGCATTCTCTACAGAGTTAAACAAGTAAGGGCTTATCTGCAAGGCTTGAGATTCAGTGTGTTTTCTTTTCCACTGCAGATGCATCAGGCTTTCCTCCTTGTCAGTGGGGGATCAAGACTGTGCTCAGGAGGACTCTATTTATTGGAACAGATCAAAGAAAATAATGAATGGGAATTTTGGTTTTTATTAGTCACAAGCACAAAGCAAAGAAATAACCAGTTTTCCCTGAAAATTTAAGGTTTCTCTAGCAGAGATCAGACTATTGTGTCTCTGAGATACCCATTGTGATCATACTGAAAGGGGCAAGATGCCTATAAAGAGCAATGCTTCTGGCAACTGGAGATTTGCTCAAAACCAGGGCTCTGCTGCTCAAGTAAGCTGGTTTTCCTGATCTCTTATATCTTCCATGAAATGTGGTAGTTTCTCAAGGGGTCAGACACGAGTGTAATTTTTCCTCAATTGCTTTTTAATGGTGTTGTAAGATTTTTGATGCATTGTAAACAAAACGGGCAATATTGCTATGAGACACATCTTTAGACTGGAGTGCTATAGAGCTGTCTGGTGACATCTTGCATGCGTTTCATGCGTGTTTGTGTGCATAAAGTTCATAACACTTGTCTTGTCGGAGCAAGAGGACATCAATCTCCAAGACATGATTTAGTAGCATCTTATCAGTACAACTTTATTTTGGAAAAAATAATAATCTAATCTCTCTTCAGCAGCAGGAAGAGAGAGAGGAGAGCCTGTCGCATTAATAATTGTCCGGTGAAGAAAGGTTTAATAATAATTGAGCTTTTAGTAAATGGGCATGGCAGGAGGAACTGGGCTTTGATATGAGAAAGAGCAGCCTACCAGTTACATTTTGGCATGGAAGACCATAGATGATGCAGCCAGCAGCACCAGTCATCCACTTGAAAGTGGGAAAGAGAGAAACTCATGCTTTAGCCTCTGCTCCCAGGTTTCTGAATAGGATGAAACCTTTGGCTATCATGTGCTGGCAAAATGAGTTGTGGAACAGATATGGAGGAAACCTGTTTCCTTAGCAGTGGCTCAGTGAATAAATGCATTGCTCTTGCAGTGAAGCAATTCCCTTTACTGTCCTATTTAGTGACATTTATTTCTATTTAATTCTTGCATTCAAACTTGAGAATTTCAAGGATAAGAGATTTGGCACAAAGAAGCACTGTCATTCCTATTTTTATCAGGAAAGCAAAATAACCTAGAGATGGATGAATATGCACTGTGAAATGCACACAGCTAAATTTAGCTTAGTTTTGTTGACTAGAGTTTGGATTTACTTTCATCTCTACCACACCCTTCTGCACACATCTTCTAAAATTGTTAAGACTGACGGATCTGCTGGGGAAAACAGGCAACTTTCAGAAAAGCAGGGCTCTGCTGCTCAAGTAGGCTGTTTGTCCTGATCTCTCACATCTTCTTACTTTAGTTTGCATAAGGTATAGTGGGCCTGCAAGCTTGTCTGGTTTTTGTAAGTTGTAGCCATTACTCCAGTAAGAGATACCACTTTCCTCTTCAAACTTAATCTTCCTTTACCTAGTTACATGGAATTTCTTTTTTTTTCCCCTGATGATTACACTTACTCTTGCAACCATACACCAATGCCCTCCATTTTTGCTGATTCAAGATCCATCACTGTCCTCTGCGTGATGTTACACTTTGCTTTACCAATCAACTTGCAGCTTGACAGCAGCTCTCTTTAGCCACGAGCAACATCTGAAAGTTTAGCAGGCAAGAGGTTGCTATTAAGCCACAGATCTGGAACTATTGCTGTAGGCAGCCTCTTTTGGTTCACTTTTATTGTCTGGTACAGTGAATATGATCTTCATTCTCTTCCCTATGTTTCTTCCCTTAACAGTATTTTCACTTGAAATTCTCCTCTTAGTGGAGCTGTAAGATATGAATGAACGTATATATATATTTATTACATGCATACATACATATATATATATATATATATATATATATATATATATATATATATACATGCCATAAAATACACTCACTGGCAAGTTCAATCTCTGGTATTAGTTACAAGAACCTATCCACTGTGGCTGACTAAACGCCACATGTTTGGCAAGTAAGGAAGTGTTGCTACCAACAGTTGATACACCTGGGTCTTTGGGACTCATTTTAAAATGTTTGCTTAAATTTTTATAATATAATATGTCCCTGATTTCTTCTACCTTTCTTCCTCATCTCCAGAGTCTGGTTTTGGTCTAATAGGAATGTACCAATTCTCTCTTTTTTCAGTTCTTCAAATTGCTATATAGAATCATAGAATCATTAAGGTTGGAGAAGCCTGCTGAACCAAGTCTGACCATTAACCCAGCACTGCCATGTTCACTGCTAAGCCATGTCCCAAATTGCCACATGTATATTCAATATAATGATGGCAATACACTTGATCTAAAGCTCAGGGTTGACTGCCAGCCATATCCCAGTCAGCACAGATGTTATGCATAAATCCCATGAAATCTTCCAAAAATCTTTATTTAGTAGTTCCCTTGGAGTCCTTGGCATCTTTTTAGCTCAGATTTGCACCACTCTTTGTATATTTGCCAGCAGGAAAGGAAGTATATTACCATCAGTAACTTTGTCTTTCCTGCACAAGCCTTCCATCTTAATGTCTGCACACATTTTTGCCTATTGATGGGTGTTTTGCCCAGCCTTTAAGACAGGTGAGTGTGAATGCTCTCCCTTTACAATCAGGCCCATGTACATGAGTGTGATGACATTGAGATGACAGAAGCACTAAAGCTGAACCAGCCTAACTTGACAATCTACAAAAATAAACTTCTGCCCTGAGAAGGCAATATTACGGGTTTTGGCACCCCATTCCAATGCAATATCTTCATGTATGGCTGCACTGCACTGTTTAAATGTGTCCTACAGTACAGAGAGGTGAATTGACTTGCCCAGGAATGCACAGCAATTCTTTAACTGAGCTAGATTTGGAAAATGGATTCATACTCTTCTCACCACTAAACAAGGTTGACTTCTTTCTGCATTTTATAGTGATAATTTAATTTTAAATAAAATTTCAGAAGAGTGCTTTTTTAAAGGGGACTGCACAAGCATGAGTAGAATTGATAGAGACATCAGCTAGGCTAACAAATGCGTGTACTATTATTTTCATGGTTCAAGACAGAAACTAATTACCATGGTACAGTGCTTCTAGCATTTGTACTCAAATGCTTCTGATGTTTGATCACTACTGTCCCAGGAATGTTGAACTTACTCCACTGGGTAATCCGGTGGAGAGGAAGGGTGTCTTTCTTTTCTTTTGACTTTTGCCCAAAATGCTCTACCTGAAGCATAATTGCTGTGTACTCTTTCTATACGGATTTCAGATAGATGAGAATGAAAAAAAAATGTTTTGGAAGCATCTGAATTCTTCCTGCACTTTTTTTTTTTTCAACTGTTTTGCTAATTGGAGAACCATGCTAAAGTACCTTTTAAATAATATTTAAGCAGGAGGGAGTAATCTTTGAGGAATAAGCTTGCTAAGAATGTGCTAACACATGATGAAATTTTTTTTACCTGTCTTGGAACTTTAAGATCCATCCTTCCCCTCTCTCCCCTGCTCAGTCTTTTTTTATAAATGACTTTATCTTTTTGGAGCAGTGTACCGTACTAATAACATGCCACTTTTCCCCCTGAGGCACTGTATACCTTACCTTCTCTAGTCTTTCTTTTCCAGTTCCCCAGTTTTTTTATTTTTATTATCTCATCACGAAAAACCCACCATTAACTTATAGCATACTAACTTAAACACTTGGAACCCTGGCATTCCTCTTTCATTTTTAAAATCTATCTACATAAATAATATCATGTTTCACGATCAGAGGTTCTACAAAATACAACTGAGTTCTGGCCCAGGAGAAACTCTCCATGACCTTGCAATCTCCACAGAGATTACCTTACGATACGGACCAATGTCTGAAATTGTCTCTGTGCATAACTGGGATCTGGTGATTGTTTTTCATGCAAAGTGTAGAGTGTCCAAAGCCAGGACGCTGGAGGCTTCTCTCTCGCTGTTTGTACATGGCACTTGCTGTACCACATCCAGTACACTCCTCTAGAAGTGGTCAAAAACATTGATTCTGAGAAAGGTGACCAAACCTTCTATGAACCAAGTGTGCAGAGCTCCACAAGGGAATGGAAGAAATGCTTTCTAATTCTGTCAGGGAGATTAGTTTACAGTTTCAAGTGGTATTATCAAGTTTCAAGTTGTATTGGACTGTACTTTCTTGATAAATCTAATGGTGCAACAGATCTCTGAGATTAAGCCTATCAAAAAACCCTCACAATTTCCTTAGCTCTGGAAAAGAACTGAGTCTAGTCCGTAAATACTTTTCCTAGACAGAAGATGAATCTTAATTCATTGAAGCCATCAAGTACTGCTACATTCTTAGTAGAAGGGGATGAATGACAGGCAATATTATATTGCGAAAAATTACATCAGCAGTGTCATTATCACGTTATTACCTTCAGCAGAGGCCATGTGCAGCACTTGCATCCTCTGCCTACTGGTTTGACATAGCATACACTGCCGTGTCCTGTACCCCAAGTAATGACACCTGTACTATGTGCCTAAAAGGTTTAATGCTCTCTTCTCCATTTGCTGTAACAAGCCCATTCAATAATGAAAATCTCTGAATGTTTGTGTTGTCAGATTAGCTTTAAATGATCTTCAAGAAATTTTTTTTTTTCCTTTCCCATGACATCACAGCAAGGCAGTTCTCAGTGGGGCTGAGGCTGATGCTCACAGAGTTTACTCATTCCAAGCAGCAGCTGCTTCACTCTGTTTCCAGAAGTGAAGCCAACTGCTCGTGCTGAAAGGAGGTTCTACTGTCTACTGAGAAGCCTGGTGTGAAGTGATGAACATTTTGAAAGGACCATTCTAACTGTAGGCAGCTCAGGTGTCTTGAAAGCTCCATTTGTAGCACCATCTAAAGGAATAAATCAAACTCTGAGGGTTTTTTGAAGGGAAATTTTTCAATAAAAAGTATGTAAAGAAAAGGTAAAAAAAACTTTGGAAGAAATCTTCATGTATTGTCTACACAAGATTTCTGTGATCTTTAAGTAGAATAAAAATCTGGAGTAATTATTCCATTATTGTGGCTATAAAAACAAATGAAAGATCAAACCCAAAATGTCAAGTTTCTTAAAGAACCCATATTTGAGAATAATTTCCTTTAGTAAATTAATAAAAAAAATTACATGTAACAGCTCAGGAAATACGTTATGTGCCTGTACAGTTAATGCTGTAATTCTCAATGCACGCTGTACTTCTCATACATAGCAAAACCACTGAATCTGTATTTTAAGTTCAAAACTCAAGTCAGCTGAAGGTACACAGACATGGCAAATACCTCCATAGTACATACTAATTAATTTTGTTCTTATTTTCTAACTACATTTCAACTTTGTTCTGACTGTTCCCCTTGAATGTTGAAGTCACTGCAGCAAACAAGGCTGAAGCAAGCAGAAGATGATGTCTATAGAAATTAATCATTTATTAATAACTGCAACTGTGGGATGGGTTTAGAAATACTTTCTTAAATCTCCAGGGCTTTTGAGAGTCAATTCTTTAAGCATCCTGAGTTTTATTATTAATTAGTTCCTTTACAAAAAACTTCAACTGACTTTCAGACACTGTTGACATCAGAGGCTCTGTACCCCTAGAGATTACATCTCCATTGCCAAAAACAAGCAGTGTTTAATAATCCAGTGGTTTACTCTAGGTGTATTGCTACATATGGAATCTCAAGGAAGAAAAGGCACAGGTGATTTCATGGCATTGTAGCTAGCTGTGGCCAATGCAGTATGTCTCCTTGGAAGTGTACCTTAACAGCTAGGTAATAATTCCGTTGGGAATTTATTAGGCAGGAGTTATCTTAATGTAAAAAAGAAAACAGACAGCCAACAAAACACATCAGTTTTTGAGATGCAGGCAAAGTTGCAGCAGAAGAAAACCCAAGCCTCAGCAAGCTCTTTCTAAAGAGAGGGGTAAAGGAAGAGTGCAAAGTAGAAGGGAGGAAAGATGAAGAGCTTGTTTGGATGAGGAGCTCTCCCAGTGTCATCCCAGGACAGTTATTCCAATACTCCAGAAAAAAAATTTTCCTTTTTCTGGCTTGATTTCTGTCTCTTTGATAGTGCCTTAAAGCTCCACACACCTGCTTTTATTTTAAGTGTCTCACTGTAATAAGTCATCAGGGCACCACCCTCAACTGAAGGATCCTTTCCTCTCCACAACCAGCTAAACAGATTTTACCATTCCTTGCATACCACAACTTACAGAGACTCTGGGAATGGTAGCACACTTGTAGCCACTGCTTTCAGTCCTTTAAGCACTTTTTGATTTCATCTGGTAATTTCAAGGAGATTTCTAAGGAAAACCTCAGTGCTTTAGGACGTGGTTTTAGTCAAGTCTTTTTCTCTGAGTCAATACTGAATGATGTGCCTGAGCAGGTTTCTTGCATTTGAGACCCGCATCTGTAGGTTGATTGCCTGTGGTCATCAATTATCCTTCCGTTAATTGCATAAGCCTAAAGGCATCTTGCCCTGATAATCCAGGCAGGTCAGTTTGATTACAGTTTGCCTTCTGCATATCTGACATTTCGATTTTAATTGGGCAATTGTTGCTTCTGCTCCCAACCTGCTGTGCACTGCTGAAAAGCACTGGAGGATGGATTTCATTGTTAGGTGAAGCGATAGAGTCAGGGAAAACAGCAGCCAAACTAGAGGTGCCCTCCAGGGTAAAGCTGGAGGCAAAGGACACAGTCATCATATTTGAGCATTCAGATGTACCAGTTCAGATAACCCTTACCAGTTATGTCCAGAGAAGTGTTATTTTCAGTGAGGCTGCAGGACAAAAGCACCAGAGCTCATAATAGGGCTCCTTAATTAAGGTACTGAGTAGTTTTAGCAAGCAAAGGCAAAGGAACTGCTGCAATTCTTTAAAAAGAATTACACCAGAATACACAGAATTCACACAGAATGACACAGCTCCACCAGGGAGAAGCTGTACAGAAGAGTGTGGTCCATGTCTACTACTGCTGCATCTCCACCCTGATGGAGTCTGTCAGGATACCAGATGTACAAAGTGAGTCTGAATATAATTCATGATTTGTGAAATGCACTGAAAACCTCTTGGAATGAGCAGTGGTTATTTTCCTAATTAATTACTGCTGGTTTGAACTGTTTTGTTTCTATGTTTAACTTTTTTGCTTGAAATAGTTTTTTAACTTTTGAGCAGAACATTCTTTTGAAATGTTATTCTCCTTTTCAATCTAAATAATGGCATAATATTTTTAGGAAGTGGTTTAAATGCATTATCTTCTGCTCTGCAATCTTGGATGCTTCATTGACTCAAACTTCGGAAGGGCTGAGAATCCACGGCTTTCTTCTCTAAGTTGTAGAGATGAGCAAAGTCCAACTACCATCAGATAGGCCAACAAAAAGTATTACAAAATTCAGTTAAGGCTTTGTGGATATTTTTTGGATTAGCTACTTTTACAATGATGATCACTTTATTAAGTACAATTGTTTTTGTAAAGCTAAATTTAAAAACAAGGCTCTTCTGTCAAGACAAAAGAGATGGCCTACCATAATCAAATATAGCAAGATGTGCAGTAGTAATAAATCTGAACATTGTAGTCCTTAAATCTGAATGCAAGTAAAGTAGATACAAGTACAAGAAACTAATAGAGACCGGAGCAGAAAATGGAATTGCGATGAGCATAATAGAGTTTTCGGGTTTTTTCGTATGGAAATAGAATTGCAGTGTTGATAAAGTTTTCAGATGTATTCAATTTGGAAAAAATTCATCTCATTCATCATGGAAGTAATCATATTAATGCCTGTTTTGCTTGGTTGAATCTTCTTGTAGCAGTGCACGGGCCTTGTTTAAGTCTTGTGATGAGTAATGCCTGCCACTGGCAGTTTTCTCACTGCAGAGCCTGCGAGAAAAGACTTGCATGCTCAAAATGCATCTTGAAGTACAAGAGCTGTACAATTCCTACAGTTTCTGGCTCTCAAAGCCTTCTTCTGCAGACTTTCTAAGTATTTAGAAGAGGAATGCCTTCTTGAAGGCTGTATGAGGTACATGACATGTAGTGCTTTCCACTGTGCCTAGTAAAGTAATCGTTTTTTTCAGTTTGGGATTTTCCCCTTCTTTCCTCTTTTGCTGAATGTTTCCTGAATTCCATCTAAAAATAATCAGATTTCTCAAACTATGTAATGAGGTTCTTTAGCACACAGAATTAGGGAAGTAATGATTGTAATGATACCCTCATTTTAGTGTGTGTTTTGATAATGTGTGTTTTATAATTGGAGTCTAACACTACAGTCAGTACCATCTTATGAATGCATATTAAAACAAAATCTCAAATAATTTAACAGAGGTCTTCTACCTAAATGATTTCCATATGTCTTTAATCTAGGCATGTGTATGATTTATATCATTGCCTGAATGAGACTTGTGTTTCAATAGAGTAGTCACTGTAGAAAGATGAGGTTACATTCTCATTTTGTGTGATTTCAAAATTAACCCTGCTGTGGGCAGGGGCTTGAACTGTGGGACTGCCACAAATTCCTTTTAATCTACTTTTTGTAGGATTCTATAGACAGCTCTGACCCACTGGTTTTTGTTACAGAGCACCATATGGTAAAAATGCCATCTGCTTCGAGTGATTTGCCTTACAGATCAGAAAGACAGTGAAAGGTTAAGGAGAAAAATGTAACACAATAAGTAGTCCAACAGACTATATAAGGGAGTTCAACAAATAAGATATCAATTTCCTGGGTTGTTTTGTTTTGCTTTTTTGCCGTCAACTCTTCCTCATGAGATGATCCTTAGATGTCAACACTGATATCAGCAGAGTGTATTCTGGAGCATGTCTTGTAAGAACAACTGTGCATGATGTTTTATTGTGTTGTGGAAGAAATAGCTTATTTTCTTCCCCTCATAGACCATAATGTGATGTTGACTGTAACACCTGGCTTCTTAAAATATGTACACATTCATTTCTCAGTCTTAGAACAAAATCAAGGTAAAACAATCATACTCTTATGTTTAAGTGAGCTGGTAGGACTAAAGCCAGTTCTCAGGGGATCTGTGAACTGGTTTGTAGCTCTTGTAGATAATTTTGTGCCTGTGCCTGGATTACCTAAGCTATGATATTCTCAGCACATCTGGAGCTGCCACTGCTGCTCAAGACCCTCATGGGTTTTACAAACCCCTTTGCTGTGGAATCTCCCCTAATTTCATCATAAGTTCCAGTGCTCGCTAGACCTTTTCCTCAAGAAGTGTGCCTTGAAGTGGACTTACTAATAAAAATGAGGATTTTCACCTCATTCCATTTTATCTTCTGCACAAAGCCAATACATGCATCTTGGTAAATTGGAATTGCAATACTATGCCTGCAATTGCCAGCCAAATAATCTAAGAGTATATTTTCTCTAAACTATTTGAACTAGAATTGCACTTGCTACTTAATAGGATATAATCTTCAATGACTTGGTCCAACATTTAGGCTTTTAGATAATGAAGCTTACAAGGCTTAATACAAATGCAAACATCATGAATGTGCACTTTTGTTTTCATTAAAACACTTTTACTTGGAGATTTAACTACCGCTCCTCAGTGGTTTGTATGTAAACTGTGTCACTGAGCAAAAATGACTGAAACTGAGAGACAATGTCCATTCTGTATTCTCTCCCCAAGGTTAATTGAGTGGGCTATCAATAACTTGTAGAATAGTGGGAGGGTGTCAACATTGGAATACTTTGAGAGGTTGCCACATATCCTTTCCTTGGAAATGTTTAAGTAGGTGGTTCACTGCTAATGATGTTTGACAAATGTAAAAGTTCCAGCTAACACCTGCACATGCTCTTGGGTGCTCCTTGTCACCCACATGCGCACAGCACACATACCTACCCTTCAAATGTACACAGAGCAGGTCATTCAGATTTCTGTTTGCCAAAGAAAACACGATACACATCATCTGAAGTGTGCTCATGGGACCCCTATTCCTTTCTTCAGGCATACTGCCAATGAACAACTTTCCTTTATATTCAGATCCCTAGAGATAACACAGGTTCAAACATAACTTTTGCTGAGGTGCGTTCAGGTTTGCGTGTAGAATGCCTGCTCCTGTGTGAAGGTAGAAGAAGCTCTTCATGCAATGCTGTGTTCACCCACACATGCATGTAATGTCTCATTCTCACACAGGCAGTCT
The DNA here is from genome assembly GCA_013398615.1 of Brachypodius melanocephalos. Taxonomy (NCBI): domain Eukaryota; kingdom Metazoa; phylum Chordata; class Aves; order Passeriformes; family Pycnonotidae; genus Brachypodius; species Brachypodius melanocephalos. Next base: position 3,136,362 of record VZSR01003524.1, on the reverse strand, counting down.
GCTGTATTCCATGCATGTGTTGTAGCAAACAACTTAAAACTCTTTCTTCCCATCCTGTTTAATATGCAAATGCAGATAGCACATCAAGATTAGAAATAAATGTAGCAGAATGACTTCAGTCAACCTGAAATGTCGGATGACTCATTCACACCCTTTGCACAGTGTTCCCTTTTTGCCACATGCAATCCTATTGAGTAGTCTGAAGGCTGTGTGGCTCCCTGCTGCAGAGCAGCAATTGATTATTTGCTCACTGAAGGACTGGGACCATGATCATTTTTGCAGGAAGTACAAGGGTTATGCAGAGAGATTCCAATGAACCTGCTTGCCATGACAGCACCCATGCTGTGGGAAGGGGAAATGTAGGATGTCAGACTTGATCTGCCTATAAGGAATTTTTGTGCTTAATTAGGTTTCAATCTAAATGTTCGTTCTGTAACCAATATTCTTACATTATCGTATGACCCAGTTTTATTCCAGATAATAAGAAGCCATTCCAATTTGATATATATCAATTTTGGATTAAGATAAACAATAATGAGTTGTAAATTCAGAGTAAAAATGCCTACATCTTAAATCATTCGGGAGCTGCTGCTGCACTTTGATTTCAGAGGTATCTTAACCCAAGTGAACTAAAAAATGCGTTGACAAACATGAAATATGTTCCATACTTCTACTTAAAATGGTACAATCACTGTGCAGAGAAAACCCCAGGAATAGTAACAAGCTGGCATTCACACATCTTATAATGAGAAGAAAAGTTGGATTGACTGTTGCAGTTGCATCTTTATATGTATGAATTATTGTAATTGATTTCTTTTAAAAACCTTCAGAACCATTCCCAAATGCAGATGCAAATGGGCTGACTTTAATTTGTAGAAAGGGGGTTTTGTAGCACTTAGACCTTGCAAAAGAGTTTCTGTGTTTAAATGGAAGTTGAGCTGTGAAGACCCATTAAGCAGAAAAAATATAGTTAATACAACAAAGAGGCTCCAAAGGTAAATATGCAAGTGGGGCCATTAGCAATGAAGGTATCACAACTGTGCTCATTGTACCACAACACAGATTCCACTAGCAGCATTTGAATTTCTCTGTCCTTACTTAAATGTGAGGCTTTGGATGTGTATCAGTTTGTCATTTCTTCTCAGAACAAAGGTGGCTGAGCTGCAATTATTTTTAACATGTCCAAGATAAGAGGACCATGAAAACCAAGTAATTAGATTCTCCATGTTTGTGTTTACAATATCATAGCTAAATGTATGTTGAACTAGACTTTTATATTTCATTTTTTCATAAAAGCACATGAGGAGGGGAAAAATAT
>VZSR01003524.1:3120057-3134944 GCA_013398615.1 Brachypodius melanocephalos | reverse complement strand
TGGAAACATAGTATTTTGTACCCAGCTGTATTTACTAGCAGATTTTCATAGCATTTTGTTCCCATATCCCACTCAAATGTATTGCTCCAATACAGAGTCCAATATAAGATTAAAAACTATTTTTACTAAATTGGATTAATGCCTTAATGTAATGAATTCTCTATGCTGTGCTATGCTCAGAAATAAAGACATTATAGCCTTCTGTTCCATCTTCCATCTTTTACATAGAAAAGAGGAGTTTCATAAATGCTGTGGAAATGAACCAATGACATAAGGAGAATGAGCTCCTATTTTAGCACAAACATTTACAGGTTTTTTTCCCTAGATTTCCATTTCATGTTGCAAAGTGCCTGATTCCTTATAGAAAAAGGGAATTTAACATCCATGTGCACATCCAGTGTGTATTCATGTGCAGACCTGCATGAACACCAGAATTCTTCAGCTCTTAGTTACAGTACAAGAGCTCAGATTTACAGAACAGCATGCTGGAAACTATGTTTTTTGGAATCCTCTCTCTGACAGTCAAAGTTGGAAATAATTCATCTTGAGTATTCTTTCCCATATTTTGAACTCCAAATATAAGGAAAGCACCTTGGAATATCTTTGTCTAGTTGTAGGTGGGTTTCATTGCCTATGGTTGGTTGTTTTTAACCAAATCTGATAATACCAGATTCTTGATTCTGTAAATCTCTTTTGCTTTGGAAGTGATTTTTGAGAAGTCCTCCCTGATAGGATAACTGTGTGAAATATATCATCACTTTTCATCCCCGTCTCTTTTAAGATCGATTTGAGAAATATAATTCTCCGTGTGACTTGCAGCTAGCGTAATTCCCCAGAGCTGGTCACAGCTGGTGTGATTCAGAGAAGCTTTGAAGGTACTCGAAATTATACCAAAGGCCAGTTTTAGGATAAGTAGTCACAGGATTTAACAGAGCCCAGACATGCCCTGATGCCCTTGACCGCTCTTGTCTTGATCCCTCTTGACTGCAGACTTTTACTGGAAGTAGATCTCAGAGGATAAAGATTGTAAAGGGCTGCATAAAAGCAGGTGTAAGTACACGTGCATAGATACCTGAACAAATCCAGAGATGTACATTTTGCCCTTTTTCTGCCATGTATCCATGTATCCTTCAATGAACTTCCAACATTAGTGCAAATATGTTCACAGGCAGTTCACTGGAATTTCGATACAGTGCATTGATCATAATGGTCTGTTGCAGCCCCAAATTTTATGAATTCATGAAGTGCAAGCTCCACCTGTACACAGAAGCAAATCCCTTGCTTGCATACACACAGGCACAGTGGGAACAGGGTTGGTTTTCTCGTAACCACACACCTGTAGTGCACCATATATCAGTCAGTGCTGAAGCTTACCAAGAAAAGATGAGAAAAATGGAGAGGCAGTTAGCAAGATAAGGTATGAGGAGATTGAAAAGAAAGCAGCATAGAAGGAAGTGGGTACATTTTTCATACTTTAGCTGTTTGTCTGGAGGGCTTGAGAAGGAGCGGCTCAAGAGTTGTGCTAAAAGAAACGATTCAAAGAAACTTCCCATCAGGCAGCATTCCTCAAGTGTCTGCTCTTAAGGAGCAGTCAGGGAAAATTCATTCTGTAGGAAGCAGTTAATGGGGCTGCGTTATCAACCCCTTATTGCTCCGTCTGATAGAGAGACAGCAGGTTCACTCTGGCAGCTCCAGAGCCCTGATCAGTTCAGATTAGGGGCCCATCATCTGTCTGACTTAATCAGGCATGTTTAGAGATATTAATCACGATTAGAGGGCTGTAGTGCAAGGAGGGGGAAGAAACAAAGAGTGAGATTACTTCTCTCTAGCTTCAAATGGAAGCTTTGCAAATCCCACTGAGTCAAAAGGTTCTCACTAAAGGAAAATTTAAATCCTGGAAAGGAGTGTTTTGCTGAACACTCCAGCACTGGATTCAAATCACTGAAGTAAAGTCTCTTTTTCTTTCTCTCCTTTCCTTTCTCTGTCTGCTGTCTTTACATGCAGCAAAGAAGAAAATCAGCAGCTCATGCAACCCACATTGATTTGGCTTGGTATCCCCTGCATAGCTTATCTGTAGCTCAAATTTTTTAAGTGTTATTTCAAAATTAGCCATCATCGTAAATGGCCTAGACCTCTGACTCCTGTGTTCTTCTCATGCTTATCCTTTAGGGATGCACAGGGTACCATTGAAACAGCTTCTAGGATTTACTTTGGTACTTGTTAGTGTTCAGAAGGGATGGTAATAAACTGTTAAGACTGGGAAGACATTCTTTTTTTTTTTTTTATCAGTAGCAGTGCTTCTGTGTTTTAAGGTTAGAACACTGTAAAGAAAAGTTAGCACAAAGTATTATATAGTGAGATGTGCCAAATTTGCTGCTGTTGTAACTTAGTATAGTTCACAGATGATGATGGGCATCATCTGATTAAGACTTAAGAGTCTCTGAAAGAGGCCAGCTAAGAGAAGAAAGTTTTGGCTCCCAGGAGACCAGCAAGGTGAAGAAAGTTTTCTTAGACCTTTCTCAATAGTGAGGAACATCAGAAACTAGTCCTGCTGCTGGAAGGCTCCAGAGCAGAGGTCAGGCTACAGGATCTATTGTCTTTTGCCCTGAGTAACTGTCCCTTTTTTGCTCTTAGATGAGATAAATATAGGACAGGCTTGGAAAATGTGCTGTTATGATGAACATATTCTGTTTGTCTTGTTCTGTGGCCTCCAGCCTTCTTTGGGCTGGCAGATTCATCCAGATTTCCAAGTGAAAAGTACAAATTGCTGTGTGGTGAACAGAGGCCTCCCTGACAGTGAGCTGGATCTTCTCTGGGCCCAATAGCCAACCCCCAAAAGCCAGTTCATGGGCCTAAGCTGGACACTGGTGCAGAACACTATCGAACACACTTTGGCTATGTGCACTCAGAGCAGCTGGCAACACAGAAACTGGAAGGCAGTTGTTCCTCTTGGGCAGCAGTACAGCAGTTAAAGAAAATCTGTGGAAATCCAGAAGAATTCTTTGGCAGTGGAGAAAAATAAGTGAAACTTCCCTTTATCTGTTGTGATCTATTCCTTCCTCCTCTGGTACTCCAGTTGGCTCTGTGACAATTAAATTCTTGTGGTCTTGTAATTGCTGTCAAAATTATAATCTTGGGATGTCACAAAACTGGGTCAGTGTAATCACCATACAAATGCAGAAGGTAGAGAACCTGACTGGTTAGAATCAAGAAGCTGCTAGAGGGACACTAATAGTTCAGTAGCAGGAATTATGGAGTAGGGGATGTAGAAGAAAAAGTGGGCAGGTTTGAAAGGATTTGATGAAAATATTAAATATCATCGTTTGCCAGTACTTCTTTAGAATAGGAAAGTAGAGGATCACAGACATAAACTTGCAAAGAAAAAAATCTCTCAGAAGTGCAGAGATGCTCCTCAGTTGAAATGGTAGGGGGTATCTTTGGAGATCAATTCACAAAATGATGGGAAGCGTTGTATGAATCAAACAGCAAATTAACCCTGTTGTTCAGGCTTAAAGCCACATCTCCTGGCAGTACATGGATAGGACCAGGCAGTTAAGTCGTACATTTTCCTGGTGGATACACAACCATACAATTAGAATAGTACTCTTACAAGTAAAGCTTATTCCTGTAAGAGAATTGGCTTCACACCTTTAATTGAAATAATTGTACCACTTGTGAAAGCACAGTAGGCTGTAGTCGTATCAGCTAAACTGAGTGTGGTTTGTGAGGGTGATGGTGACAAGATCAGTGCTAGAATAGCAATAGCTTTGCAACTGATGCTGATGACTGAGCTTTTTGAAAATCCTGGGACGTGATCAAAGAGGACTGTTGCAGGTGAGCAACAAGACACAGAGCTTTCAAGGCAATTTTTGCTAACAGGAAGCACAGCAAATTGGGAAAGAGCTCTTCCCAGATCAGTTCATGGAGCTCTGCAGGGAAGCTTTTACAGCACTGCCACTTCCGTGCACTCAGTCCTGAAAAAAAACACTGCCCACTAATGACCTGTCACTGTGGACAGCCTCAGCAGAGAGCAAAGCTGTGAGAGGATGAATTGCTCTGTGTGCAGCATATCTGAATGTGAGAACAGGAATAGATGGGAGATTGGGAAAGACTAGACAGCTTCCATTCATAACGTTCAGCTTTATGTGGATTTACAGTCCTGATGCTCCCAATTCCACAGTTGCTGAGTTATCATTTACAATTACTTACAACAATTGAAATCTCCCTTGTTTCCACACTTTGACTTCTATTTCTCTTGTTGATGGTGTTACTTTCTGGAGGTGAACTAAGAACATGGGGAAGCAGTTTATCTTGAGGGTAACAAAACCTGGCCACTTAATTCTTCATATATTATCAACTCAATTCAGAGTAGACAAAACGTTTGATGTATATGTTTTTTTGGAAATTACCTTTTTTCCTTTTTCTATACTTTTCTTTTTCCTTTGGTTTTCTTTCTGGCTGTCTGCATGCTTTCCAGATAAAAACTAAAGTGAATAAAATATCTTAGGAAAAGATTCTTCTCTTGAAAACTTCAGGCTAGCAAGAAATTAGTAAGATTTTTGTGGGACACCATCTTCTTCATCAGTTTTCAGACATGTTTGCAGACACATCTATTTTGGGGCACTCACCTTAGTGTAAAAGCAGGTGTAAGTTTATCTGCATCAATCTTTTTAAATCCAGGTCTTCTCAGACTGTATAATAGCTATGGCTTGGCCATCCTGTCTGGATTGTGTCAGTAGTAGATAATGACAAGTCCGCAGCAGGAAGTTGTGGAATAACCTGTCTGCCTGGGCTGGATTTTACCCAGTTGTCTAATAGAGATTGGCTAAAACACGGATGCATGGAGTCTGATGTTCTTCCCATTAAGTTTGTTCCCATAACTCAAGGCTAAAGTATCTGGATGTTTCTTCATATTTTTCAGCACAGCTGCAATGGATGTGTTCTGCAAGGTGAAGAGGTTAATGTGTTACCATAACTGTGACAGAGGAGGAATATATAGAAATGGAGAAGAAAGAAAAGACAGTTATTTCCTATTCTATCCTATTTCCTATCCTTTCTCAGTGTTGGAAGCTTGCCAGTATTGAATGTTTTGTTTATAGTATAGAAAGGCACATCTCTTATGGCTTGACATTTAATAGATTTAATATTATAATGCAATATTTCTGGATACATAACAGGAATCCATGCAGTGTTTTGTGACATTGTCAGGCAGCAAGCATGAGCGACAAGTCACCAGCAGCGTTCTTGCTAGGGGGCCCATTAGATCACATCATGGTAGCAAACAGAGAAATTAGGTCATTCCAGTGTGTAACATAATACAATCTGTCATGCCATTCACAGACCATGGAAAAACACAGAGCTTAAACCCAGGAAGCCTGTGAGGACTGGTGTCCCACCTTCCTGTACAGAAATTTATATTTCTCATGTATTGATAGCCACACATAAAACTTTTCATGACATGGCAAAAATTAATCACTGTACTCTTCTTTTAGCCTCCCTGCCTTCTAAATCTCTGTATTTTTTTCAGCAAATACATTCAAGATTATCCCATTCAGAGTTTCCATTGTCTCTACCCCTGACTGGTCTGAGCGCTTCGTAATTTTCACAGTACCTTGTTTTAACTTACCGATATCCTGGTGAGGTTACTGCCTCCCCAAAAGGCAGTGTGTGTGTGTAGGGACCACCACCTACCAGCCTGCTGCTGGACCAGTCCTCTTGGACTAGCATGTTGTGGCATTTTTTGGTGAAGTGCTACAGCTCCTAAGGATTAATTGGGTCAGGTTAAAGTTACTCAGTCCGTGATGCTGTACCCAGCAACAGCTGTTTGGGGAAGGAGAGTGAGAACAACACAAGTACATGTCACAGCTTCTTTCCCTTTGGCCTCCCAGATTCTGACACTCTTGGAATGAACTCCTAATGCTTATGTTATCAGAAATTATGGATAAAAATTTCCTGTTTATCTTTTCCATGATTTCCATTATTTCCAACACTGTTTTGCATTTATCCCTCTGACAACTTTTTTTAAGGGTGAAGCATCCCAGTCTTTGATTTGGTCCTTCCTTGTCCACAAACTTCCCACTCCTTTGGTCATCTTTAGTTGCTTTCTGTCTGCTGTTTCTAATGCTACTGTCTCTGTGTTTGAGATGGAGGCATGAGAACTAGCTGCTGTATTCAAGTGACAAATATTCAAGCAAGTGCCCCAGAGAGTTGTACAGTGACATCATGTTGCCTTCTGGTTTGTTTTCTATCACTTTTCAGATGCTTCCTAACCTGCCTTTTTGACTTCCATTCAGCTGACACCTTGGTAAGACTCAAACAGCATCTCAAAGATGTCTTTCCTGAGTGGTAATTTCTAATTTAAGTTCATTGCTGTGTTCCCGTAGTTACGTTTGTTTTGTCCCATGTCCACCGCTTTTGCAGCCATCAGCACTGAGATTCATCTTGCATTTCAACAGTATTTTAAAACCGTCTGCAAGGCTTTGTGATCAGATATAATTCATATTACCCTGGATTTTTTTCTCACCAGTACGTTTTGTCACTTTGTGTTTTCCAGATCATTTATTAATATTTTGAACAGCATATTCAAATTGTTTCCTAACTTTTAATCAGTTGTTAATCTTCTATAGGACCTTCCCTCCTATTATTTGAGAACTTACAAGCCTTCTTTAAGAGTCTTTGGTGAGAGAGTTCATCAAAAATTATGTAGAAATGCAAGTTTTGTATCAAGTGATCATCTATATCCACATGTTTATCAGCTCCTTCAAAGAACTCAGATTTGTGCCATATGACTTCCTTCTACAAAAGCTATGTGAGGAGGAATTGGTATGTTATTTCTCTCTTAGGGCCAGTAATTCTTTTCATCGTTAATCTGTTTACCTATATCAGACACAGAAGTCAGACCTGCACTTTGCATCCCCTCAAAACACGTATCAAACATTGGCACTGTGTTTGCTGCTTTTTTTTCCTAGTGCCAAGGCTTAGTTAAGTCTAGCATTGTATGCCACAGTTTAATTCCTCAGACTTTATTATTTCATGTTCAGTTTGGATTTCAGTCCAAATTTCTAAAATATCAAATCCTTCAATTTACTGTTGTTCATTTACTGTTTTCCCTAAAATCTTTTATTCCAGTTCTTCATCTTGAAATAGTTTTCCTGGCTTTCCTCTGCAAAGAAAACTCCAGTGTGGGGACCTCCTTATATCCCTATGGAAGATGCATGGATGCAGATAATTAATTTCGCTTTTGTGCTTCGTCCTTATCTTCTTTAAGCATTCTTTTTACATTTCAATTATCTGTCAGCCCTACAGACACTCTCTGGCAGGCTTCCTGCTTCTGCTGTCTTTGAAAATTATTTTATTACACGTTTTTAAGTCTTTAGCTACTTGTTCCTCAAGATATGCTTTTCAATGGACTTACGGTTTCTCAGTTAACTTAGCAGGCCTGTGCTCATTTCTGTTTTCCTTAGCTGTGCACTTTCTGAGGGACCCTCCTTTATTCATCTGTTAAACCACCCCAGGCTGAAGCAGCAGCTAGAGGCAGCTGCTGTTGAACTGGCACCACCATTTTAAATACGCAGGGTACCAAGTATTAGAGACTGGAAACTGTCCGTGCCCCGCTCTGTCCTGTGACAGACGGAATGCCGTTCCTCTGTCCCCCATGCCCAATCTCCATGTCCCTGTCTGGTCCCGGTGTGTCACCCTGGCGCTGCAGGGAGGGGCCGGAGCTCGCCGTCTCTTCCGTGCCTTGGGTGGTAAGGCACCTCCTGCTTCTGAGCAAAGTGCCAGCAGAGAGGAGAGCTGCTGCAAGGTATGGGGTGACCATGGCTCCAAGACTGGAGTAGGGGGAGCCGGGTGGGACAAGGTATAAGGGCGGAAGGGGGGCTTTTGGAAGGCGAAGTACTGTGCAGTAGGGGCAGAGCATGGGATCCCAAGACCATCTTGTTTATAAGCTTTCACAATAGGGCAGAGCTTTTGCAGGACAAATCCCTCTGTCTCTGTGAAATCTGACCAGCTGGGGTCTGAGGGAGGAAATAGGCAAACAGAAGGAGGTGTTTCCCCACCACCCCAGTGCCCCCACACCAACCCTTCCAGCCCAGCAAAGATTTGGGATTTTATACCGTCACAGTATCGTGCATCATGTGCTCCTCTCTTTGAGCCTGTTGCCGCACCAGCTTCCCACGTTGCTGCACAACTCCACTCTGTCGTGATGGGAAGTAGCACAGAAGATCTGGTTTCCCTAGGGAGATTAAGGATCCTAGTTTGGGGAATTTCTTACCAACTGCTGTTGGTTATAGAGTCCTGAAAGTTTGCTAGTTCTGTGAATTCAGTTTCTAGGAGGCTTATTTTGTTTGCACACAGGCTCAGCCAAAATGCTGTGCGTTGCTCTGGGTGGCAGAATAGCCAAGATTTAAATGCATTATTTAAGTGTTTTAGTGACTTGTTCTCCCTCATAAATTTTACCTCTTATCATTGATAGTCAGTGAAGCTGCACTGTTGACTCCGTAGCAAGAGGTCTGTGGTTTCAGAGCTAAATATCCCCATGCCATTTGTATGTGGCTTAGCTGATGAAAACAAAGCAGTTATCTGCCACAGCTCTTCTAGATTACAGATCCCTTCTCCATCATTTCTGCTGAAATGTCATGTGGAGTTTCTGTACAGATGTTCAGGGTTGAATCCTGTCCCCAGCTGCTCTTCAGTCCAATAGGTTGTTCTTGCAGAGCCAAAGACACAGTAGCTCGTGCTGTATATCTTGATGTAAAACCTCACTGGATGAAGCCTCAGACTGGTGATGTGTGCAATTTTCTATGCTACAGGCACACAAATATAAACTCTTTTCATATGATTCCATTAAGCAAGTGCATTCTAATGTAAGTAGATGCGATAGGGGAAGGCTGAGGCGGGGCAGTCCCTGAGTGATGAACTCTTCATAGGTTGTGACTTTTCCTGGCATTGTTACTGCTGAATTTGGAACCAACATGGTGTAGGTTAATAGTGTTAACTCTTTGGGACTCTGCTGTCAGGCTCTATTGCTTGCTGACATGTTTTAGGCCTTGGCACTTTCCATCAACAGAGACGCTGATGTTCTTGCTCAGGGAATGGTGTTCCGCCAAACTAAAACGCCTGCCTTGTGCTCTGAAAGCCATGCTGCTTTTCACTTTTCATTTTGTGAACCTTCTGTTGTACCTATCCCACATAACTGCTGTACCTTGTGCCTCTTGAATCTGCCCTGTTACAAAAGTGAACCACAGAGAAAATTCACCTGCGTGCAGAAAGCCAGCACAAAATGAAGAGTACTGCTCAACTCACACTCGGAACTGAAAAATTCCTCTTTAAACATTGCGTATGTTTCATGCTAAACTCTCTACAAAGGTGATTTTCACAGAGAACATTATGCACAGTCTAAAATTGTCCTCGGCTTTCAAAAGCTTAAAGGAGTTGCACTATGGAGCTAAAAGCAGAATTTGGGATAAAAGGTGCTTGAGAAACCTAAATTATGATAATAGTGAAAAGTTTCCTGTCTGTCTGTGTTGTAGGGCAGTGCTCAGAGTCACATGCGTGCAGAGAGGGAAGAACGGGCTCCTGGCAGAGGAGTTTTCACAAGGGCCCAGCACTGATGCGTGTGGAGTGGGGATTCTCAATTTACAGATGGAGGGAGGAACAGGATCAGAAAAACAGAACTGGTTTGAAGTTCAGGTGCTGAAAAGTGGTTGGCTGGAGTTCAAAGGCGAGATTATTGGCTAGTGTTGCTTTAGTAGTTGGTGGCGGAAGGGCTTAAGACCAGAGCATTAATGCGTTGTTGATTTATCAACACAGCCAATACGGTGGATGGTGTTTGAGCCACTTCTACATCCAGCTGCTGGCAATGAAAGACACAGTTAATCCATGTGTTAGATTGTTTGAAGAGGTATCTGTCTCCTGGTCTCTCCCTGAGGTTGGGATTGCTGAAATCGAAAAGGAAGTAAGAGGGAAGATTTTAACTGTTTCACAAACTCCTTTGAAGAGGGCAACGTTCCAATAGCACCTTCAACACTTGAAAGTGTTAAAACACCTTTCAACACATTGAAAAATTAAAGGCTTTCTACTCTCTTGCCCACTGTAGAGAGAAGCCCCACTACTTCTGTGGAGGCCCCTGAGCCTGTCAGGGAAACTTCTAGGCCAGTGACTTGGAAAAATCTACCATAGGCTTCGGGAAAGCCTCATAGCTTAGGGTGAGCAAAAAGGCTTCCCCCACGGTGCTCTACAATATTATGTTAATCTACCTCAATTTTGCTCTTCCCATTGGCCCCTGGGCCTTGCCCGTCTCTATTGTTCATACATGTCCCTGGTTCTCGAGGTTTCCCTGTTTTTCCCTGTTTCCCCATTGGCTGTGGTATCACTGATGCTCCATCCTTATGTCCCCTATAGGTCGTTGCCCTTTTCCCTGTCCTTGTACCCTGCCCCTTGCCCTCAGACCATTGGCCTCTGACCCATACTTAACCCTGGGCACTCCTTTGATCTTGGTCCTTCTGTCCCTAAAACCCTTTGGCGTGCGTCTCCAAAATAAACTGTGCTGGAACTTTATACAGGAGACCCTTCCTGCCTTTCTTCACTGAGCTAGCCACGGTGTGTGTGGTGTGTGGACTTGAGTGCCTTGCCTGTGTGCCCACCTGAGTGGCTTCTCCAGAAGAGATGCTTATAAGGGGCAGGTATCGCAATCACCACCCATCTCCATGCTGCTACACACTTTTCTGTATCTAACGGACAGAATCAAAGATAGGATTTGTATTTAAATAGTTTATTGTTTTTAAGTGCATTCTTTTCCTCAGTCTGGGATTAATGGTCTGCACTTAGGAGTTGTAGGATCCATGTGCACTGTTGGCTCTGATCTCTCTGCAGCAGGCTGCCACAGCAAGATAAAACACTGAAAAACAAGCCTTATAAAAGGCTTTTTTTTTCCCCTTTAGTCTTGTTCTTCAATTGTCTTCCATGAAAGAGTATAATTGTAATATTTATGCAAGAATAGAGGACAGTTCTCAAATCAGGCCCAAGCTGCACCTGCAGGATAACACCAGCATCTTGGAATAAGATTAAGACAGAGGATGACCCTAATCTGCAAAAGGTATCAAAAGTAAGAATTAAAGAGCATTAGTAGGTCAACAGGGAGAATAGGGCGTGGAAATGTTTGGAATAGGTGGAAAGCTGAAGCCTGAGAGTAAAGCACTAATGTGCTTTAGGGTGTTACAGTTCAGCATTGGTGTGTATTGAAAGCCTAAGGCAGCAGGTTGGAATCGCAGGCATACGGTGGATCTCAGCTGAGCTACATGCTCAGACCTACGTAAGAGGCCCTGGCACTGAAGCAACCCCAATTGCTCTAGAAGAGATTCATGTGGAATAAGCAGAACTCTCTGTGGACTGCCAAAAAAATTGCCTTAGTGCTTCAAGGCTCTCATCAGTCACATGGATATAAATTCACCTATAAGCAGCAAAAAAGGGATTGCTAATAGAATCTCCTAGGAAGCATATAAGTATCTTTTTTTTTTTTTTTTTTTTTTTTTAGTTAGAAGTGATCATAACAAATCTCAGAACTAACATCCAGTGATGTTACGGCCCTTCTTGCGGATCACTTTATTCGGGGATTTTTAGTCAAGAGCAAAGGGACTCTGCAACTGGGAAACAGAAAATATAGCCAGTAAATAACTGCTTTATACAATTAACACACACAGAACCTAATCAGGTTTTAATGAAATATCAGGCTATACATTAGCATGCTCCTCACCTGTGTAAAGGCACCCAAAGATTCTTTGCAGACATCAATCAGAAATTACGAGTCAACCTCCATGGTTGCCATCTGCCACCAGCTAGGTCAGGACTGATGGCACTGACAACCCAATCCAGTGACCCGAATGATTAATGACAGGTACTCAGCTAGACTGACTATCCCAACTAAACTATGGTTTTGTTTTTCCTCTGAGATTTTATATTTTCCCATGTTGGTTTTCCTCTGGAATCCCTGGGATAATGCTGATGCAGTCCTAGAGCTTTTGCCCTGCAGGCTTTCTCCTAGCTCAGTCTCAGCAGTTGAAGTTGAGCTGTATCAGAGCTGGGCTCTGGATCCTTGCTACACAGTTGGTTAAATCCCTCGGTTGTATGTCAAAGGAGGAGCATTACATCATGTATTGCTGAAAAGGAGGATAACAGCAGCCTTTTGGTTTTAAAATGGGAAAAATCTGGAGCTTTCTGGATCTCAGTATCAGCAATTTATATCTTGGGAATCTTGTGTCAGTTCTAATAGATAAGAAATATCTAACCGTAATTAGGGTTGTTCACTTATTTTTACAGTGTCTTTCTAGAGCTTTCTGGTTAAGAATGTTTTGGATCAGGCAAGTTGCCACTTCCCCTCAAGCCATAAAGACTGGGAGGTTTTTTGAGACTTGAGATTAGGTAGTGGAACCTGTGGCTTCAGGATCTTTGTTCCCAGACAAACCTACCTTAGAAATCATAAAAATTACTTCTGTATTGGAGCTGTCTGATGGTCTTCAGAAGCTGTGCTGCAAGAGCATCTGCCAGCAGTGCACTTGCTTAATGTGTCACTGCCTGGATATTTCTTGGCTTGTCACTGGCAGCTTCACCACTGGGCTGTGGGGTACACGACCCAGCCATGGGAAATTGGTAACCTTGATTATAAAAATGGTCCTGCTGGAGTACATCCGGTTACATGAGCAGGAAGTGGTGAAGAAGCAAAGCTCATCTTGCCACTTCCCCTGCCACGTTGTTCTGGTGCTGAAAAGCAGGCTTTGGTTTGCAGGCTGTCTGATACATTTCGGGCTCTTGGGTTACCAACATTGAGGTAGGCTAACTCTCTGCCTGCTTCTAAATAGGGAATACAGCCTTCCTGCAAAGTTTTTTCCTGCCTGACAGTTGTGGTGACACATGTTAAGCCATCACAAAGAAAAGACTCTTTCAACCTTCCATTTTGTGGCCCTTGTCCAAGAAAAAAGTATGTATTTATTGCAGCCCTGTTTGTTTTGTCTTCAATTTGACTCACTCTTGAGGAAAAGAGTAAGTCACTGCAGGGGGAAAATGCATTTTTCTGTTGCAGGACAGAGTCACTTCCTTTATTTGGAACTGCGACAGAGTTGGTCTATACATGTTTTTCCCATGAGATTGCTCTAGGGAAAGAGATCTGTTGGAATAAGCATACACTATTGGTTATTTGTACTTCTGACTTCAGCTAATTATAGCCTCAGCCATGCCCTCTCTTCTACCTGCTGATGTCTTTCCATGTCTAGTAACTAATGGGCTCCTGTAGTTGGTGCATGCTTCTCCACATACAAATCACAGCACTGCCTATCGGCTTTCCAGAGGCTGGACTCCACAATCCTGGTAGCTCATAGATGCTGACAAGTATCTGACATTGCTTCTTCCAGCTTTGCTCTGCCCCCCAAGACACAGCATGGAAGCCATCGCCAAGTTTGATTTCACTGCTTCTGGAGAAGATGAGTTGAGCTTTCAGGCTGGGGATATGTTGAAGGTAAGTACAGTCCCCAGCTTGACTAAACAGCATTTCTGAGACTGCTTCCAGATCTTTCTTGTGCTTCCATTTGCCTTGACAAAACAGATGAAGACACATCTATAAACTAGGATACAAATGCAGGATATTCCTCTCCCATAGGGTTTGCAATAGGACAACAATTTCCAGTTTACTTGAGTCTGTATCCACTTTTCTTGATTTTATGTCCATAAACTGTGAATTTAGTTGCCCTGCAGTCCTCCAGTAGTCAGCAGGGAAGGGTAAGTATCTTTACTGGGGCAGAGATCTTTGGTGACAGATTTTGAGGGTCCTCTCTGTTTTTATTGACCAGGTAAATCATCCACAGAGACTACATTATGATGACTGTGTCTAAATGCAGGTAGGATCAGTTCTGTCCAGAGGGATTGCTGTCTTCCTTATTTCCAGCCCTTAAACTGTTTAAAAGATAACTCTTATCCATTATAGAATTTATATCTAACTTTTCACTGTTAGTAATTATTGTTAGATGCTGCAGGGATTTTAGGCAATTGCAAATAGAAGAGGAAAAGCCCATGAGACAGACTGTTAGGCACATAATGGAATAGTTTAAGAGATCCTGGTCTAATAATGTTATATGCACCCTTGCAGGAATTTAACAATGGGGCAATGGCAGAAGTAGAGTTGATCACATACAATACAGAGTTTCTGGAAATCTCTTTAAAGTTGATTTGTATGTGTTATGATAGAACAGTTCTTGTTAACATTACTAAAGTCCCACAGATGAAGTCACTGGAAGTTTCACCCTAATTATTTATCCACTTCTCAGCCCCAGATGTTCTGTTTCCATTGAAAATGCCTGAGTATTACTCCTCCCTAAGGCCTTAACTCCTTTACTGTCCAAAGGCATGATGTACAACAACAGGATGCAAGCCCTTGTCTGGCAAGGAGCCTTTGCAGCCGTCTGTGCAGTCACAGATATTCTAGTTAATAATCAGATATTGACTCTCAGCCTTGCCTTTTCCATCACCACCATTTTTTATTTTATTGACCTTTTAATTCTTGGCACTTAGAGAAAGTTGATAGCATCCAGAGCTTATTAGTACCAAATCTTTCCAAAGATCTGTGAGAAGGTTCTGGAGAAATCACTGCCTCTCTTCAGCACGGATAAACACTCTTATTCTTCCCCAGTCAGTCCTTACTATCACGTGACCTTTACTGATGCCTTTTTTCTCAGGAGACTTCCATCAAGTCCCTGGCTGGGGTGATGGTGTTGGCCAGGTCACTTTTCTTTCTGTTCCTCAATTTCCCTACCTGTAAAATGATTACAAGCTAGAGCTTCCTTTCCTTCTGATAAAGCTTCACTCAGCACTGGTGAGGCCACACCTTGAGTGCTGTGTCCAG